>QLPA01002605.1:0-12137 GCA_003313945.1 Lactifluus pinguis | reverse complement strand
ATGTGTTGTGATGAGAACCACGTTTCCAAGGCGTCCCCCCAAGCCGAAGGGCGGAGATGAAGGGGGGACCAGGCCCTGCTGTGCGTGTTGAAGTCGCCTAGAAGGAGTGTGGGGATCGAGTGATCGATGTGGTGATCGAAAAGATGGGAAAGGGCATGGCCAGAGTCTGGAACGTGGTGATAAAAGTTAATTAGACGAAAGCGGTCAGGGCCTCTGAAGTCGAAGTCAACAATCATAGAGGAGGCAGAGGAGAGGGGAGGTAAAGAGCGGAGTACTGGGGAGCAATGTGTAAGTAGTGAGTGATGGACGTAAATGAGTGTTTTGGCTATTTCGGCAGGGCCAAGTGAAGGCTGTAGGCACAGCCATTGGTCGTTGTGCACCCCCCCTAGGGTGGGGGTGCCAGAAGGGTCCGAGTCAGAGCGAGAGGTGGAGACAGTGCCAAACCAGGGTTCCTGGATGGCGAGGATGTGGCAGTCAGATTTTTGGAGGAGGGCATGCGACATATCATTGCGGCGACGCATGTTCACCGACAGAATTTTAATGGCGTGGCAAATCATAGGGCAACAGGGAGACCGCGTACAATCCCGTGTTTGTAGGCTAGTTCGAAGGCGAGCCATGCAGCGTCGTCCTTAGGTAGTGGGGCAAGTTCGTCAAGGGTTGGCGGATCAGGTCGCGCAAGGAGGGCATGTGCAATGCTAGTGGCAAGGGGGGCTGGGTGAGGGTTGACTAGGCCAGTGACGATGCGGGGTCGGGGTTTCGAGATGGCAGAGACGGGAGGAGCGGCAGGAATGGGGGAGGCAGGCCTAGAGGGGGCACGTGAGAGGGCGGGGAGGGGGGTTTTGTATGAGGCGCGTAGAGGGCAATCGGCATCAAGAACAGAGTGTCCGTCACCAGATGGGCCTTTTCCTGTTCGTTTCTTGTGACGTCGGCAGTTGAGGCAAGAGGTGGGGCAAAGACAGATATCCGCCTGTGTATGTTTGTCCAAGGTGCGGCATTTGAGGGCATGTTGTTCGAGGGTGTGTGCGCTGCCACAGAGAGGGCATATGAGAGTGTCAGGCTTGGTGGAGCAGCGTTCAGCGGAATGACCCAGAGACCAGCAGCGGTCACATTGTTGGAGGACTGGGCGGGTTTCGAAGCGAGCGACTTTGACATGCTGTCCGAAGAAGGCGGGGGGATTGCGAATTAGGGAGGGGACGGTCTTGCCATCCAGATCGAGGATGGTGAGAAGTGCAGAGGCGTGGTGGGCATGAGCGGGGATTTCACGGTGCAGCCAGCGTGGTTGGGCGATGAGGGTGATTCCAGAGCAGCTAGGGTTGTTGCGGAGCTCAGTGATGAGGGATGTTTCGGGCATGGGGCGGCCGGACTCGTCTCGAAGTACTGGGATACCATTGAGGACGATGCGAGCGTAGCCTTTGGAGGGGGCTAGAATATAGCCAGGGAAGAGGTCAAGAATCACTTTGCGGACACAGGCAACTTCTTCCAGAGGTGGTGAGCCTGCAAATGTTAGTAGAAAGTTGTGGGAATTGATTCCAGCCCATTTCCCCGCCAGGAGAGAGACGGAGCTGGAAGTTTCGGGAGAGCACTGGCGGAGGCGGCGTTGGAGCTCACGGGTGAGCGCTCCAGCGTCTCTTCTTGGTTCTTCTCCAAGTTGGATGGGGGTGTTACGGATGACGGAGTATTGTGTGGAGTGGGTAGATTTGGAGGCCCGTGTGGAGCGGTCAGTGGGGGTGCCTGATTGGCGCGGTTTCATGTATAGGTCGACAATAGCTGGAGTAGTGAGGTTGGGGTTTTGGATCTTTCGTCCAAACTTCGCATGGTAGGTGGCAAGGAGTTGGAGGCGGGTCATCTTCAGTAGTTCCTCTTTAGTGAGGACTGTGTGGGAGGAAGGGGGGGGTGATTGGGAAGAGGGGACGACCGTGGGGGACGTGTCTCTCTTCTGCTGGGTAGGCTTGCTCTTTGGGGGGTGTTTGGCTTTACCCTTCGCGACCACTGTGTTCCAGCCGTTGGGGGACTCAGGCTCTGGGGCTGGAGGGGCTCTCGACGATGAGGGGACAGGGATGGCGGGTGTGGTGGTCATTAGTGTTGTAGGCGGGGCCATGGGCATGTCCTCGCCCCAACCCGTGGGGCCGTCAATGCGTGGGAAGGGGTCTGGGCAGGCGGGGAAGAAGGAGGTGGGGGGAAAGGGTGTAATGGGAGGGATCGGGGTGGGGGGGATGGGTGGGCCATCATCTGGTGCTGGGCAAGACGCGAGGTAGTTGTTGTAGTCAGCGTCGGCCATGGCTTGGTTGTCTAGGTCGTAGCGCTCTAGTTGTGTGACTCGGGCAGTGAGAGTACGGAGGTTGTTGGTGAGGTCAGCAATGTGGAGACGAAGCTCTATGTCTGAGGAGAGGAGGGGGACATGTGTTGGCGTCTCGGGTATGATGGGTTTAGGGGCAGCTACAGGGAGGGCAGTAGCGGGAGTGGGTGGACGGGGAATTTCTTGAACGGAGGGAGTCTGGGAGGGGTCAAGAAGGAATGGGGCCGGAGGGGCTGCAACCACGACAGGGGACATGGTAGGGGTGCGTTCAGGGGATGTAACGGAGGAGGCACGAGATGGGGGTCGAGCAAGGGGGTCATGACGGCGGTGTTTGCGCGCTTCCTTGGCTGCCGACTTGGAGGGTTGGGGGAGGGCTTGGATGGCCTTAAGGCGCGCCTCGTCTTTCGCCTCCTGTAGGTCGATCTTGAGTTGGTTCTTGTAGGCGAGGAGTTCATTATCATATTCGAGTTTGGCCGCTTCCCACTCGGTGTTAATTTGGGCGCGGTAGTCGATGCAGAGTTTGTTCCACTCTTCGGCTTTGGCCACTCGCGCCTCGTCGGCAAGCTGGATCATGGCCTCGCGGACTTCACGATCGAAGGCGCGGGCTCGTTCTTCAGCTACGAGTGAAGGGATGATGTGAGAGCGGAGATGAGAGGCAGCCTGTTCGATCCAGCGATTGAAATCCGATTCAGGAGGAGGGGGTAGGGGGTTGGAGAGGACACGAGCAAGCATGGTGGATTTAATCTTGTCAAGAGCAGCCTGTTTCCAGGTGTCAGCCTCATTGACAAGGCTGGCGTGTGCTTTGTTGAAGACCGTAAGGTGTGCAGCGTGTAGGTCATTACCACAAGTCTGGAGCGCAGCTTGAAGATCTGGCTCATGGAACTCAGTGTTGCAATCATTGAGGCAGCGCATGCAGACATCCCAGTCGTCCGGGTCGGCCTGAGCCTTGGTGAGGAAGGAGGAAACGGCAGTGAGGCCAGACTGAAGCTTAAGCAGAAGCGACTTCTCTTCCTGGTTAGAGATGGGCCAAGGGTTGTTGTCTGCGTGGTTGTCAGGATTGTAGTGGGACATGGTTTGGCGTAGGCCCCCATGGAGTTGAAGGAGAAGAGTGGCGGCAAGGTGAATCCAGAGGGCTCGTGGTGAGCCAGCGGAGTCATCTTTGGTGAAACCAAAGCTAAAGAATTTGCTGAGACGGATCACGGCGTCCTCGAGTGAGGCACCGTTGTGTACATTGAAAAAATGTTCTTCGGTGGGGACTGGGAGGAGGTCTATAGTGTTAGTGTGGTTAACGCTGCCTGTGACCAGATGTACGTCCAGGAGACCAGGGGCGAGGGGGACAGGAGGGCAAAATTCAGAGGGGGAGAAGTTGTCAGGGAGCGGTGGGAGGTTGTGCTGGATAGGGTCCATTGGATGGGAGGAGTGGGGGGGAAGGGGGGAGTGAGACAGCTCGAGAAAACGTTAGAAAGACTCAGTGCGGTGTGTAAAAACAGGGCAGATGGGGCCAGTTGGGTCGCGAGATACCAGGCGGGTTCCAACTGATGATGGTGGTAAGAGGAAGAGAAGTGGGTCGTAGAGGTTGGTGGTTGTGCGCCAGGTGTTGTGCTTTCCTGAAGCCCGTCTCTATCCCGCGACTTTCAGCAGAGCTCGCCACCCATCCGCTGCTCTTCACAATCTCTACAAATACACCTGTCTCATCACTCGTCTCCGCTCTTTCATATTTCGCTTCGTTTGGCAACTTCGGATGTCTATCAGAGCGAGTCACTGCAATCCTCCCATTGCTGCTCGTTGGCATTTTTTCGTGAAGAGGACGCGACCCCATTTCGTGGCGACATATCCGGGAGACCAGAGACGCAAGTCGGAAGATACCATGCTATGCGGAACAAGGGAAAGGAGGAACTTGTCAACGCATGCAAGTTGGGTTGACAGAGAGCGTGGATTGGGAAAAAATATGGAGTCGTAACCCAGAAAGGCGACGTGTTGCCCTTAGCACTATGAGGACTTAGGTACGCACATTCTTTCTTCCACTCGTCCCGTTGTGCGATAACTCTCTCTAGCCATAGAAGAAAGGACGTGCATTACAATCATCACCCTCACAGATGACGTTCCTCGGGGCCTCAATAAATTACTTTCCTCTTTTCCACATGCCACCAAGGTCCGCTCTCCTTTACGCTTCTCGCGCAACCCTCACTAATTTTCTCTTCAAAGCTGGCCTTTTTGTCTCTTCCACGCCCTTCGTGACGGGAAGACCTTCTCGCTCGGTAAACTCTTCGGGTGCCGTTGGGATCGCCCTCTCGGCTTGTCCACGGCCAACTTTACAGATGACATTTCATGGGCCACGCGCCATAACGGAGCCACTCAAAGTAACTCTGTATGTGCATTTTCTTCGATGGTAACCTACATAAAAATTATATACGCTCATTTCTTTATGCAAGTCAGAGGGTAGTCTCGTCCATGAGCTCGATAACATGAACTGACTACGCTCCTCATTTCCGCTATCGAGAAGAGTGCGCTCACAGGCCGAGCAGGTAAGGAAGATGAATTCTATCTCGTTGTGCTGCGTGATGGTGAGCTATGGCAAATACATCACATTATGTCTGTGGCCCCTCGCGCGGGGCGATGGCACTTGAGATAGAGACTGCTCCCAAGAGGGGCACGTCCGTTCAGGTACGGGGACTGGTTTCACTATGGCCTTCTGTAGAAAATTATTCAGATATTATTTGAATAGCTATTTCATCCTTCTCAATGACGATGCCGTTCCCATTGTCTGGGCTCACCCTCGAAGAACACCTTAACATTGTTGGCTGCGCTAGAGTCCAACTCGGCAGAAGTGGAAGAAGAAAATATAGTCACAATTGTTGAACACAGATTTGTGGCTGCGAGCGAGAGTGTATTCATGATGAGTCGCGGTGACGAGGTGGCCTGGACGTGCACGGCTCCTGGCTCTGCGGCCCAGTTGGCATGGCGATCACGCAAGCTAAGTAGAATATTATTGAACTCCCAGCGTACATGGTTTCTGCTGTTTGTATATTGATTCTCACTAATCATGCTCCTGTCACTTGACAGTCTTGGTACGTGGGAAAGCCATTACAGAACTCCCGCGTTGGTGAGTTGGCCTCCTCCAAATGCAGGATATTGCTGTGTTCGGTTGTCGGATTTCAAGAAAATCCTATAGATGTAACATCCTGATAGAAACATAAATTCGTCATATGGTACGATGTGGATACACAACAGCAACAGGATTGTTACAAAAACAAGTCAAGCCAACTTGAAGGTATTGGCGGCGGCCAATTCCGGTGGCGACTTCAGAACTCCCCTCGGCCCGGGCTGTCATCGGTGCTCTGCAGTTGTTCAAGTCTTAAAGTATGAGTGACTCGTGTTCTTGTCATCCGTGAAGCGTTTCATTTTATTTTTAGTCACTGTAATGTGGTCCAGTTAATCCCTTTGTGCCCACGATCCCTTGACACAGCGTCCTCGTGATCTCAACAACGCTGACAACGCTAGACGCGCTTGAAGACTCGATACTGTATAGGACGAACCCTCGAGTCACAACCTAAACGAGACGCAAACATTTAGTAATTCATGTCTCTGTAAGTTATGGTTCTGGTGGAGCCGTTCAGTGTCGATGCCACAATGACTACGTCGATATAACAAGTGTCTACTCGTTGGTTATTAATACTGTACTGTAATGTCAACGAATGGGCGATAAGCCCGTTCGTAAAGGAAGGCCCGTGACACTTGTTGTCGTAGCTTGGTCTGACCTCTCGATTCGATTTGATTTCCCCCTTCGATTCTGGGTAATATTTTATCTGGAATTGACACCTCCTGGATTGACAAGTTTGAAACAAGCACCTTTTCGATTGGCATGTCGATTTAGCACGAAAACCCGGCTACGACTTGAATCTTACCAAAAGTTTCCTTCTTTTCTCTTCTAGCTCTTCGTTCTGGGTTACTATGTTTCTTGGTGTTCCAAATTAGTTGGTCATGACGGAGCGTCTGTTGTCCGACGATGTCGACGTTGAAATGCCGTTGGTTTTGTTGTACTCGCAAATATATGTGGGAAGGCGACAAATGCAATCGATTCGCGGTATGTGTGAAGCGCGATTGTCAAGAGCTATCGTGACACCCAGTGATAAGGGTGTCCGCTTGCCCTCCACGGCTGGTTAGAGCCAGGCCTCGTGCGTGCCCGGCGCCCGGGGGTCCCAGGTGATTCAGGATAGTCCGAGTACCGTGGTGCCGAGGTGTTGGTCGTCCTCCATTGGTGACTAGAGCTGGGTCTAGGTGCACTGCTGCTGGTGGCTGTTGCTTTAGGACCCATGGGCACCAGAGTTCAGAGCTACTGCCGTCTTTCATTCTACAAGTTGTCACACACCTGCAGTGTAGCTTGACCCATGATTAGCTGGCGCAATCCCACTGATTGCTTGGATTGCATAGGAGATGTCGCCATTGCTTTTGCGCATACCCCCTTTCCTCCCGACGTTTGAGAACTAGAGTTCGCCCGTGGCCCAATTTGCCATCGGAGGAGATATGAGATGAGAATGTACTTTGGTAGTTGATACTTCTGTCAGTAGGGTCTGCTCCTCATTTTATAGAAAATTTCCCCGTCGCGTTGGGACCCGTGCCACCTGGGGGTTGGCCTCATCAATGGGGAGATTGCTCGGGCCCCCAACTTTACCCGACCCGACTCCATTGTTTACTGTGCGTGGATGTAAGTGGGGGGTTCGCCCTTCCAAGTATTCGTTATTTTTACCTGTTGTTTTTACCTGTTGTTTTTACCTGTTGTTTTTACCTGTTGTTTTTACCTGTTATTGTTAACTGTTGTACCCTGTCCGAGTCGGGGATACTGTATCAAAGGGTACAAGCAAAAGGTGGTCTTTCCACCAGGTGTGGCACCCATTAAATTTGCTTTGACACCGACAAACTGCGATGCTAGGAACGCTCATTTATCTGTGAAGAACAAGACAAATCAATGCCATGTACGCAAACTCGATGTCCTTATCTTCCGTTTTGCTCTATAGATTTATGGCGTCACCGTCGGCACAGCCACTGGCAACCATGTTTCAAGAACAACGCTCGAGGAGGCGCATAACTACGAGCCGACTCAGACCGTACCGAACCTGGGAATTTGTGGCGGCGTGTAAGGCAGCCCTAGTAAGTGGACGCCTTTCGATACCGGTAAACGAACAGGATTTCTAGCCATTCGACATGGCGTGGGTTCGTTGTCCACCTTGTTGGGCTCTGTGCTAGTAATGCTATTAGTACATGGCCACACATTGAGCATGGCAATAAAGTACATTATTCTCTTCAATTCACAGCTCCCACCGGCATTGTGTCAAGGACAATTTGTGCTCCATAATCACTATATCAACACTAACCCAAATTCCGCCTCTCGGATAAGCTCTTAGTTCTACCAAACCTGACAAGATGCTCTGGCAAAGAAAGGGCGGTGCCGTGCCGCGACCAATTCGAACTAAAATACCCCACTGAAGGCAACAGAGGGCACATAAGAGCGCGTAAAGGACTCGGATCTCTCGGTGCCCGAAGATGAAGACTGACACTCGTAGGACAGTCAACCAGGTTGCGGAGTGGTTGAGTTACACATAGATGGCATGCCAGTGATGCTGGAGTGCGTTAACCATGGATGAATATTAAACGTTGAGAATATGCAGATTAGAAGCAAGAGGGAGACAACACAAGAAAATGTCGGACCTGGGCAGAAAGGCAAATCCCGGTATCCAAAAGAGGATACTAACACGTGATTGCTTGGCAGGCCAAGCCGCCACATGGATTGACATATGTAGAGAGGTAGTATTATATTTTTATTTTCTCTCAAAAAACAACAGCACATACAACAGAGTCTATCCAGATAAACTATGAACATGTACCATAATCCAATTCGATCCGTGTACAAAGTTTGACAAATCAAGCCAAGTTTCGTGTCTGCCTGCAATCCAGACTGTGTTAGCTCTATGAAAGTATGACCGGTGAATCTGGGGAATCCACAACAGAAGTTCCCCCTCTTCCCCACACAACCATCCATCACTATTAACCGAAAAATCGTTCATCAAATTGATCTTCTCAGTATCTTCCATTCTAACCTTCTTCACATGATCCATGCGATCTTGCGAGGCCGTGGCTCGGGTGTGCTGCCCATCCAGTGAGAGCGCGACATGGTCAGAGTCGACCGATTTAGTGTATCCAGGGATTAGGCTTGCTACCTCTCCAACTCCTGATGGTGCATCCCACATGCGAATTGTGCAATCTGCTGAGGCTGAGGCTATGTGCTTCCCATCTGGTGAAAATGTAGCACATAACACATTGTCAGTGTGTCCAATAAATGGGGACGTTATGATTTCTCCTGTTGCGACATCCCACAGGCGAATCGTACGGTCATTAGAGGCCGAGGCGAGGCATCGCCCGTTCGGTGAAAACGCAACAGAGTTGACTTGGCGGGAGTGACCAGTAAATGGGCCTGCTATGACGTCTCCTGTTGCAGTATCCCACACACGAATCGTGTGATCGAACGAGGCCGACGTGATAAGCTTCCCATCTGGAGAGAATGCAACAGATATAACACGATCAGTGTGTCCAGTAAACGGGTCTCTTATAACCTCTCCTTTTGCAACATCCCACACACGAATTGTGCAATCTTTTGATCCCGAGGCGATGTGTTGCCTGTCCGGAGAGAATGCCACCGACATGACCGAATCTGTGTGTCCAGTAAATGGGGCCGCTATGACCTCCCATGTTGCGGCATCCAACACGAGAACCGTGTCATCATGCGAGGCCGAGGCAACACGATGCCCATCTGGTGAAAATGCAACACAGTTGACTCCATCGGTGTGTCCAGTAAACGGGCCCATTACTGCCTCTCCTGTTGTAGCATCCCACATGCGAATTGTGTGATCAATCGAGGCCGAAGCAATGCGCCGCCCGTCTGGTGAGAATGCAATGGATCTGACCCAATCGCTGTGTCCAACAAATGGGCCCGCAATGACTTCTCCTGTCGTAACATCCCACACGCAAATTGTGTGATCGGACGAAGCCGAAGCGATGCGCTGGCCATCTGGTGAGAATGCAATCGATGCGACCCAGCTGGTGTGTCCGGTAAACAGGCCTGTTATGACCTCTCTGGTTGCGATACGCCACACACGGATTGTGCGATCGAATGAGGCAGAGGCAAGGCGCTGGCCATCTGGGGAGAATATAACAGAATACACATGATCAAGGTGTCCAGTAAATGGGCCTGCTACAGCCTCTCCAGTCGTGGCATCCCACACACGAATCATAAAATCGTCTGAGGCCGAAGCGATGAGCTTCCCGTCAGGCGAAAATGCAGCAGAGTTGATGCAATCTGTGTGACCAGTGAATGGGCCCACCATGACTTCTCCTGTTGCGGCATCCCACACACGAATCGTGTAATCATCCGAGGCTGAAGCGATGCGCTTTCCGTCTGGCGAGAATGTAACAGATCTGACCATGTCAGTGTGACCAATAAACGGGCCTGCTACAATATCCCCTGTGAAGGCATCCCACACGCGAATCGTGTGATCGTCTGAGGCGGAAGCGATGCGCTGCCCGTCAGATGAGAACGTAACAGATCTGACCGCGCCGGTGTGTCCAATAAACGGGCCAGCCACAACCTGTCCTGTTGCAATATCCCACACCAGAATGGTGCGATCTCCCGAGCCCGAGGTGATGCGCTGGCCATCTGGCGGGAATGAAACAGACCTGACCCAACTGGTGTGTCCAACGAACGGGCCTGCTACGACCTCTCCAGTTGCGGCATCCCACACTCGAATCGTACCATCGGTCGAGGCTGAAGCGATGCGCCGCCCGTCTGGCGAAAATTCAATGCAAAGCACCAGATCAGTGTGTCCAGTAAACGGACCCACTACGAGCTCCCCAGTTGTGGCATCCCACACCCGAATTGTGCGATCCCGTGAGCCAGAGGCAATGAGCCGCCCATCTGGCGAGAATGCAACAGACTCAACTGGTTCGCTATGTGCCGGAATCGTCATTTCGAGTGCCGGCCAACGAGTCAACTGCCCGCGTTCCAAGGAAATCGTGTGAGGAAATTGGCCAAGGTATCGTTTGACGATGTGGGAAGAAGATGGTGCGAATGGGAGCGCAGATATATATATATGTGGAGCGCTCATGGCAATAGCCATCCCGAAGTACCGCACAAACGAAGACGCATCATTCACAAATGCTAACAAGTTGTTCATCTCCGTTTGTGAAGGCTGCTGTTATTTTACGCAATTGTCACTACATGTCATGCTCGATTATACGATGTACATACCTTCGTTTGGTCAGACCCCAACCAGGATTTCAGACATGACAATGCTGGTGAAGCAACGCTGACTTTGCTCTTGATGCTAAGCACTTCCAGCCAAAACAGAAACTTCGTCTCGAACAAGGACCAAAGTTTCATGAACATGTCTTGCTCGAAGGCAACATGTTCTAAATGGTCGCCCCAGAAAACACACGCATACGATAATCCAGGTGGAATGTGCTTGGGAATTCGTGATTCAAGGTCTGGCACATCGCTGTTCCCGACATATGACGATTCCAGTTCGCAAATGTTGAATTTGAGTTTGTCCACCATTAGGCCAACGCACGAATGTGCTAGTTCATGGTGCGAATTCCCAAGGTCCACATAGAATTCCTTGCTCTTTCTATTCGCTAGAAAGTCACGGAATGACGTATGGAGTGGGACGATCGGACGCGTTTGATCGGATGACGTCACGTTACTCAGCAGTGAGCCGAGGTGGTGGAGCATTTCGATAACTGGGCGAGAATCCTCGGGATCATCGATGGGGGCGTACCGACGCAGAGAGATCAAGGAATGAAGGGATAGTGGTTCGATAGCAGCAAAGAGCTGTCCCATGACCGAACGAAATAGAACTTGTGCTTCATACGGCTTGAAGTATCCTTCAAGAACTTCTTCATATAGCTTGTCTAGCGGATCTTGTCCATTCCGATCTCGAGAGTGTCCTAATAGGCGCAGTACGCACTTCTTCTCGCTAAACCCAAAGCTAGCAGGAGGCCTGTTTATGAATCCACATGCAACGGCTGCCCACTGGAACAACCCCTCTGCCGTCTTCGCTAGTTCGACACCATGGTCCTGGAATACCTCCGGAGGGAGAATCTTCTGAAGGTACATACGAATATCTTGCTCTGTCTTGGCAGCCAGTTTTGAATCATCCATATAGAGCGTATCAACAGATGATGCTTGTGCGAACGCAGATTCGATTCCATCTTCTAGCCTCGAGGTGACGAGTACACGGAATTCGGCTGGTAACCTTTCGAGATATTCGGCGATAAATGTATGAATACCGATTCGGCCAATCGCATC
The DNA here is from genome assembly GCA_003313945.1 of Lactifluus pinguis. NCBI lineage: Eukaryota > Fungi > Basidiomycota > Agaricomycetes > Russulales > Russulaceae > Lactifluus > Lactifluus pinguis. Next base: position 486 of record QLPA01002605.1, on the reverse strand, counting down.
TCCACTCTCGTCTAGTGCATCGATAACAACAAGGATAGGACCGGGAAGTGAGAGATTCTTGAGAGGTTCGAGGAGGAGGCATTCGAAAAGCATACGATAGTCCCGGGTACCACATAGCGATGGATTCTCCTTAAGGGCCCTCCCGAGAGCGACTTTGAATGCACGATTGCGATAGGAGAGGTCTCGACTGAGTGTCGTGAACAGCTGGTAAACATCGTCTTTTGACTGTTCCTTCCTCAGGAAAGCAAAGTAGGAGCCGAGACACTTCTTGTCGAAGTGACGCGCGACTTCATGCGCGATCGACGACTTTCCCGTGCCTGCTTGACCAAGGAGGACGAGCCCACGTTGAGATTCAGGATTCTCGACCCACTTGACAATATGGTGCAGGAAATCTTCTCGTGTGCCTGGAAGACAGCGCTTCTCATCTCCGAATCGCCATCCTCCCTTGTAAGGCAATTCTCTGATTCTCATATCCAGTTCTGCGTT
>QLPA01002603.1:875-18179 GCA_003313945.1 Lactifluus pinguis | reverse complement strand
CATTCTTGAATGGATCTGCCCCGTCTCTGCAAAATCTCGTTCTTCAGGGAATCTCATTTCCATCGTTGCCACGACTCCTCTTGTCTACAAGCGACCTCACGTCTCTTCACCTTTTCAAAATACCTTATTCTGGGTACATTCCACCTGAGGAAATTGCCACATCCCTGTCTGCACTGCCGAAGCTTAAATCCCTTATAATCAATTTCGCACCATCCGTTCGGCTTCACCTCAAAGAAATACTCCGGGATTCACCGCCACCCAGACCTCCACCGACCCGTTTTGTTCTCCCCGCTCTCACCCAGTTAGAATTTGAAGGTGTGAGCGAGGACCTGGAAAACCTTGCAGCCCGAATTGATGCCCCTCTACTCGATGACTTCCAGATAACATTCTTCCATTGGGATAAATTTGGCTTGGACACCGTGACCGAGTTTCTCTCTGATATCCCCGAAATCATCCGGTTCATTGGTCTTCTGGACTCATTCAGGCCATCCAGTCTAACCCTGAAATTCGATTATAGGGCCTCTATCTCTTTTCCCTCAAATACGACGTGTCATTCCGCAATTCCTCCCTCATTGTATATCGAATGCAATAGGCCGGATTGGCGAATCATTTCTGTAACACGGATATGCAGCCAGATTCTGCCCTTCTGCTCTCACATCAAGTCACTCAACATCAAGTGCGTCCGGCGGCATGGGATCCAACAAGACGAATCCGAGATAGATCCCATGCTGTGGTCCCAACTTTTTCATATATTTCCCTCTGTCCAGCGTCTTGAAATACCTGCCATTCTAGAGTCATCCATCACACTTGCGTTACAAGGTCTCATGGAAGAATCAGTTGGAGAAGTACTCCCCTTGCTACACAGCCTTTTCATTGTTGGGAACGAAACCGTGCAAGAAGGTATTGCACTGGCGACTGGGCTATGGGAACAACCTGCACGAATGACCTCGAGTCGCTTATTCGTATCACGGCTCAGTCAATAAATACATTTCATATTCGTAGCAACGGTATGTCATTCATCAATAAAAGGAGGGCATGCGCATACGCCATGTTTGCCTGATCTCATTCTCTGAGGCTGCCTCAACACGTGGCGCCGTACTGCGTCCTTCGGGAGGGGGAAACGGGGGTGAAATAACCACCTCTTGAACGAGATCGCGATGGCCTTCCCAAACGTTGCGAAATGCGTGCGTGCCATTGTGCGTGTGATCTCGTCTAAAAAGGCAAAGTATATGCTAGAATGTGAGGATGTAATGAGTTCAACGGAGCGGATCCACCTCGGGGACAGATCACCAGGAGGTCGGAACAGAGGGATGATTGTCGACCGCTTGAGAGCTGGAGCCCTGGGGCTCGGACATTTGAAAATTTTAATTTGCGCTATTACAGTATAGCGCAACATGCTACATACGACAACGATGCGCTCGTTTCCTGCCGTATGTACTGGCCGGGTGACATGAGAATTAGAGTTTTAGCGTGGGAAGTCTCGTTACGATAATTCCGGCCCGGGCCAAAGCATGTCTCAGGTGAACTTCCGATGGGAGCTCAGACCTAAACGTTCTAAACGTTCAATTCCGAATCGGACAAATTTTCGCAAAATGTTGCATTCATGTGATACTTGAATCAAGAAGCCCTAAATTTGTATCGACTTGTCTTATCAGAAGGCGATTCTCTTGTGTGACTCCCCAAAACTTCCTCGACCCAATCAGCTGGTTTGGCAGCTCCACCTGCCCTTCCGATTCCACCGTAGATGCGATGTTCTTGGACCAGCCTAAGGCATACTATAGTAGACCGCACGAGTTGGAAGACCAAGCATAGTACATTGATCGGTCCACCAATATGTGCAGTCTACTGGGAGTGTCTTGTAAGTGGGCCGCTGCCTTCCACCTCCGCCACACGTTGCCACCTACAGTGAGTCAGTCTCTGTGTTGCAGACGAACAGTCACAGATGGTCACACGGAGTTAATTCTGTTTCTCCGGGGAGGTACATGAACTGAACCATCACGCGGCCTCACCCTCGTGCGGACGTGGAGTCTCTTCCTAACTTGCTGGTTTTCCCCGTACTGGAAATGATAGCCGATGAAGATCTTCTTAACATGTCATGATACAACCGCCCTCCAGGCTGCGTAACATGACTATAGAAGCCGCTCGTACTCTTTCAGCCGATGACAATTGCGGGTCACGAGAGGTTCGAGAATGAAAAGCCGCTAAAGGGAGAGCAGTACTGGAAAGAGGGAGACGAACTGACAAACGTCTTGACGCATGTCTTGAGGATCATGCCCAAGTTACACCTAGGAAAAGGGTTGTGTTAGTGTTAGAGTGGAGAATACGCCACATGACGGTGCCGTCGAAAGGAGGAAGGATAGAAAACGGAAACATGAGCACTAGACCTGGGTATTAAGCTATAAAGCACGATGCATCAGTTGATATAGATAACCAACTGGGGTGAAAAACAATATATATATACGAGACGCTCACGTGAGTGTTGTCCCTTGCTTACTTGCGCATGACGCGTGTACGGTCAACTCGAACAAGCAGAGAACATGAAGCTGAGTACGGAAGGTTCTTGAGAGCGATAGTATGTCTTCACTTGGGATTACATGATGAGTGGACAGGCAATTCAGAACATAGGAGCAAAACAAAGAGCGGATCTGACCTGACTGGGTTTTAGCATCGGCTGAAGCAAAGGTTCTGGGGAGGCTTGTCGAAGCGGAAAAGTCGCGTCGCGAGGGACCGGAGGTGAAGTATGAAGTAGCTGGAGGAACAGAAAAGAACGACCGTCGGAACACATAGCATCCGGGGTACGTTAGGATTCCGGAATCGATCGAGAAATGGTCGCTGCCTCGTTGGGAATACAGCAACGCGGCCACGGAGTGGACGATGTAGAGAGTGGGGGCGATTTCAAGATGTGCGATAAGCTTGCGTCGAGGCTTTCTGGATCAGGGAGCCAGGGGTTCGACCGGCGGTGGAAGTTGTCGGCAGGGTGGGCCATTGTTCTGCAAACTGGTTATGCACGAGCAATTTCGCTTGAAGATCGTACCTCTACGATGAGCGGCCGGCGCATTTCATGAGAGCTATATATCTGCAGTGAAAGCATAAGGCCACACCCCTTTCGACGGGTTCATTCACGCTTGACAGTTGACAGCTAGACAGGACATGATGATCAGTTACGGACCCTAGTTCAAGGGTAAGGAATTTGAGAAAAGTCGAAGATGTCCAGGTCAGTGAGGCCCAATGGTCACCCGTGCGATGGGAATGAAATCGGGCCTACTCGATCCAAGTGAGTGGTTGCTTCAGCGGCTGCCTATGGTCATGAAACGTACCCAGTCGTCTTTGATTCATACGCCCCTTCCGATGACCCATAATGTCCTGTTCTTTCCATAGTAACTCTTGTTCGTTGAGAAGTTGGATAGTTAATGAGCTGTCGAGTGTGGCTACTAATAGTTGGAAATTCAACTTGGCAAACACGGAGTTAGCTTAGACTGCTGTTGCAGAGAGAAATTAGGAGCGGAAGTACCTGCGAGAGAGGACTATTCGATAGAGATGATGGTAATTCAGCTGAGGAACGTCGGAACTCCGAGACGAAAGGCTATGTGGTCGAGGCCGCGCGAAGTTCAGTGGGTGAGCGCTGGTGAGCGCTGAGCACGTGTTTACTGTCCCCACATCATCTCGCGTTGCTGAACCCCCCACCGTGACCGCGTGTCCACCGGGACCAGTGTTCTCCTGGGCATTCAAATATTCTAGTAGTATCCACGGATGTAACGAAACGTTACAGCTGCGGATACTACCAGAATGTTACTTTCGTAATGACAACGCAGTAATCAGAGTACACACATAGTCAACAAGGTGAATTGGCACGGTGTGTGGTGTACATGTCTATGTAAGTTAGCATCGTGTCACCAAAGGCGTTCCACGGCCGTATTCGTGCTAGTCGTCACCACCCCCCGTTTCCAGAACTCTAGGAAAGTACCCCTATCGTCACCGCACGGCCGGTTGATCACTGACAGATCTCCTTCCTGACGTGTGTGATTTACAGTACAGTGCGGACCCGCCAAAGAATTATTGGGAGGCAACCCCCCGATACTTCGTGGGCGGTTCCATCTCACAACCGCGTTCCATTTCCGGCGTCACCGAGTCTCACCATAATCTCGTCAAGCTCGAACTCTGGGGTATACCAAATGCTGGGTGTATATGATAACCTATTGGCTTGCGGCCAGGATCTCACTTATACTTCAAACTACTGAGTTAAATATATACTTTTGTCTCGTTGTGAAGCGCTGCACCTGGTACTTCACAGCACTGGCGCTGGAAACTCGCGTCTTCTGTAGCCACCCCGCCGTTCCGAGTTTGTCTAATCTCACTATTCTTGTCTCCGTCCTGCTAGTCATCGCCATCACAAATGCTGTTGAACACCAGAGGCGCGAGATTTACTACCGTGCTAAAGGCCTCGATCACTAGCACACTCAGTGCTGGTCATCGAGGTCTTTGGTTAATCAATAAGAAGAATGGCGCTGTCGCATTTGCGCTGCCATTACTGACCCCTCCCCCACTGCTTTCCCAAGAATCCCAATGTGTGCCTTTGCGAGTACTTTTAAAACATGTCGTGGTGTGAAGGTGATCCGTGTCTGGCGAGCTAGACTGAGTGAGACTGGCGGGCCAGCCTGGGACGCAAACAAGGCTGACTATATATGTTATGCATTCCATAGTGTATTTCTCTCTTCCCATTACCGCGTGCTGAAAAAAGACAAGCTCTCATCAGTCAGGTCCGTTTCTCTGTTACCGCATTCCGTTTCTCACATCATCCCCAGTGCAATCCTACTCCAGTGATGCCGAGGCGGAGAGTTACAGAGATCACTATCCGGCCTTCTCGGCTCTCAAGAGAGCGTTAACCACGGGAGATGTTCGGCACCACCCCAAGCAACCAAGCCTCCTATCTCCAATGGAGGGGAGATTTTATTACTTTGGGCTTCCTTCATGTCCGCCCTTGGTGGCGCGCTCTACTACCACACCGTGGGAGGAGCCCTCAGGTCCGGAGGAGACGTGGAGGGTGAAGGAGATATACCCGGTTGGCAGATATCCCGCCCTCGCCAAAGTATGGGAAAACAAACTTGCGATTATAATTCACACCCTCCTTCGTTCATTAAATGTCGATTGGACCAGTACGGATGTGGTCCGCATCGGGTACCCGGAAGAAACGAAACCGATTATTCTATGGATTGGGGTGATCCCCAACTCACTATCCGGGACTGACGGTGTCCACGTCGTCTCCGAATGTGTCAAGATTCTTCAAGCATTTGGACTTACAGACATGGAAGTAGAAATTTGAGAGGCGCTTGTCACCCACTCGGCTGGTCCCCCTCTTCTCACCCCTGGCCCCATACCGAACAGCCGTGTGCAGCTCACGACCTCCCTCGGGCACCCGATCAGCCCAGAGCACATGCCCTACATAGGAGGTACTGGAGGTATTTTCATCACCGAAGACAACTCGGATCAACTGTTGCTGGTGACCGCCCGGCACGTAGTTCTGCCTCACACGGAAGACAACCCGGATGACAATCGCGTCTTTGACCGAAGAAATTTCTGGCAGCGCTTGATTCGACCACGAATTAACGTCTTACTTCTCGGGGATGATGCCGCGTTTAACAAATACATACAGAAAATCAGACATCAGATCGGAACGTGGAATGAAATCATCTTCACGCATGCACGAAGACTTTTGTGGCTCTCGACGCACGGTGACCAAGCAGGCGCACAGCGCAGGTTATTGAAGTTGATCGAGTCGACGAGGGAAAGAGACGATCTTCAAAGTTTCCACGATGAAGCCACTACCGCGTGGGCTCCAACCGAGCATCGCCGGATTGGAGAAGTTATTTTCTCACCGCCAATCGGTCTCGGCGTCGGAGAAGACTCATTCACTGAAGATTGGGCGGTCATCGCCGTGGATTCATCAAAAATCAACTCGACTAATTTCACAGGAAATACCGTGAATCTTGGCGGATTTCCACGTCGAGAGCTCGAGGGTTGGATGAGTGGCGGACCTGGCGGTGGTCAGCCATTTGCATATCCCGCTGATGGGATCCTGCAACTCAGCGGGACGATACCCATCCAAGAAATGCGTGACCCATTGGTCGACTGGGATATCCCCGACCAGTGCATTCGCGTTCTCAAACGTGGTAGGACCACTGACATTACCCTTGGACGGGGCAATTCGATTTTGTCGTTTACACGACACTATTTCAACGGAAACATGACGGGCGTCTCGAAGGAGTGGGCGATTGTTCCAAAGGGATCGCATGCGTTTTTCAAGAAGGGCGATTCCGGCGCCGTCGTGGTTGATCGGCAGGGTCGCATCGGCGGCTTGATCACCGGTGGGTCATATGAGGGTAATACGAATGAGGAGAATGACATTACGTATGTCACCCCGGCCCCTTTCATCCTCGAGAGGATGGAGGGACTGGGATTTATCAATCCCACCCCCGTCGTACAATTTACGCAGAAACATATTCTTCGTAGGTGCTGGGAGGTCCTTTGGTGGACGACCACGACTTTTTTTATTTGTTTATTTAGTCCAATTTGGGTTCCATTTTGGGTTCCTTACTATGTAGCCCGTAAAGTGTTCGAACTATTGTTTCACTACTAGTAGCATGTAATCTTATTACGACTCGGAATGTCATAATCCCTCTCTGCCCGCGCCGCCTAGCCCGCCACCCCTTCCTCCTACTGCTGCTGTGGTGTAAAATTGAAGCTCCGAGGGTGATAACGAACGAAAACGAGTGGTGTGAACGTGAAAACGTGGGAACGAGCGAGGACGAAAAGTAAAAAGAAAAGTGGGCGAAAATCGATGCCCTTCCAACTGGATTCGTCGTAGCTATATACTTGTCCATAGTGGCTACTCATATAGCTACTAATTGCTGTAATATAGCAAGATATGAAGGCGAAATGAGTCCGAAAAACGGAGGTATCACGAGCGGCGCACTCGAACCTCAGGTGCAACTGCGGCCTCCTGGAAACGCGAGGGGCCTCGGAATAATACACTAGAGCTAATAAAAAAGGTAGTAGGTCAGTTCGAAAACGAAGAAGGTATAGTAGACGGTCTGGACGTCCACCCCCAACGGGGAGCGAACGCGATCCATCCCGGATCGCCCTCAGGCTGCCGGGTACGATGGCATCGCCGTCCTCGGGCTCCTCTGGCCTCCCGCGGCCAACTCCTCCTCTCCCTCGGCATCCAATATCGCCTCCCAAATCGGCAATATACTCCAACATGCTGCATCTAGCCCGCCGCTCACCACCTCTTCCTGCCGCCACCATCATGATGTGCCGCCGCCTAGCCCGCTCCCTCCCGCAGGCTCGTGCTGCCGCCACCTAGACCACAAGACCGCGCCACCACCATCTAGTCCGCAGGGTAGTTCCACCACCGCCTGGCCACCACTTCCTGCCGCCGCTACGCTACATCCCCTTGCCACCGTCATCGTCGCCCGCACTGCTCAAAACTCCGGGATATGGCGCACCTAGGTCTCCGAAACGCAACCGAGTTCACACGTCCTCCAGGTGGCTGGTTCGTAACTTTATGGCCATGCTTTGAGAAGTACTAAAACTCAGAGCGCGCAACCTTCCCGAGAAGAGACCCTCCTTGGGAGAAGAACAAAGTTCTATGTCACGGTCGCTTACGGGGCGACAGCGAGGCAGACACAATCTGTGCGGAGAAAGGGAGAATATCGACGTTTTGTGAGAAAATCTCACATTCTTTCACTTTTATTTATGGCTGAATCTCCAGCAGCGCCGTACACCCGCACTCTTATCTGACGATATCTCTTTTTGCGAAGAGAACCGCACTGGCACGGAAAGACGCTCCACATCCCGGTTCGTCTCTTATTTCTGACCCGTCCGTCTGGCTGAGAACCCTACATGTAGAACTCAATATTATTTCCGGCAGTGCTGAAGGACATCATAGGGACGGAGAAGTCACGTACTACTCTCCATCGTGCCGAGAAAGCCATCGATACCATCAATACAATAAAAACGTGCTGTTAATACTATCAAGTAGGTGATGGACACCGCCAAACCGATCGCAGCGGTATGCCCAATATTTTTTTTTTGCATATCCGCCCTGACCTAACTTCCACCTTTCAGTTGAATCCCTATGCAACCTGACATTGGATATGCTCTCAAAGATTCCCGAGGTGTGTCGTCTCATTTGACATGGGACATTCTCTTGTTTGTGTTTTCCTTGCCACCAGACTTTGCTACAAGTGGTTGAGCGCGACGATGACGTTCAGACACTACTTGAGGTGATACGAGATGTCAGTGACTTGCAGAAGAGTAAGGAACATCCAACCGGAGTCTAAGCAGCGAAACTCCTCTATGAGATGTTGGACTGCATCAGTATTTTGGCATTTTGGTTTCCAGGGGTTTCTGTACCTGAGAAACCCATAAAAACCCCAAAAAACCCAGAAAACCGGAAACTTGGAAACCCATGTCCAATTTCCTGGAAACCCGTCTAAATGACAAGTAATAGAAACCTTGGAAACCTAAGTGTAAAAGCCCGGAGTGAAATCAATACAAAGGACGGTAACTACCTAATCAAGGCAAAGCCGTGTTGCGGCTAAGATCGGTAAGATGTGGATTAGTCTTGATTAGGTAGTTGTTACCATTCACCAGTAACTAATTGTCACAAAAACGATCTAAAAAGTGACACATGCAGTGATGACATGAGCTAGTTTCCGAGTTTCCGGGTTTCCGAGTTCCCGGAAACCCAAAAACCAATGAAAACCAGTGGAAACCTGGAAACTAATTTGCCCTTTTGCTGATGTGTCGCCAATTCTGCTGAATTTATTGAACCATATGCGAAGGGTGTCCAAGTCGGCATGTGTCTTGACCATCTTTCACCGCTTATTATTGACATGTGGTTTCAGGAAAGCGGGCTTTGAAGGATCTGTGCGGCCGAATTGACGGAAAAAGTCGAAGACTACCGTGCCACTCTCATCCGACTGCGAGAAAGGCCCTCGCACATGCTACTCTCATCACCGAGGCTCCTCCAAACGCGGGACGATGTGAGGAATGTGGTACTCAGCTAATGGAGAAGATGTCGAGTCACGCGTTAGATGCTGGTGCGTAATTCTCAGAGCCACAATTTTACCCACATCCCTGGAAGGGGATAGTGTGGGACCCACAGCACGAAAGAGTTTTTGAGTCGCTTATTCGTATCACGGCTCAGCCTTAAAATATATCTCGTTTCATATTCGTAGCTACAGTATGTCATCCAATGCAAGAAACGAAGACGCATATGCCATGGGCTGCGTATTATTGCCTGATCCCATGCTCTGAGGCTGCCGCAACACGTGGCACCACTCTACGTCCTTCGGTGAGGGGAAACAGGGGTAGAATTGCCGAGTTAATGTCAGTGGGGGCACTGCCGGGAGGGGGGGTCGGAGAAGATGGGGCCGTCTTGAGGATTGTCGACCACTTGAGAGTTTGGGACTCGGACATTTTTTGTAAAAGAAATCTCCACTTGTTAGGGGTGACATGAGAAATAGGTGTTTTTTGCGTGGAAATTGAAGGCGTGCCAGGCATATCGCTACTATAACTTGAACTTCCTGGGCCTCCGACAGCCCAAAGCCATGTCCCAGGTGTACTTCGCTCAAGATTTCCTATGGAGCCCAGACCTCAAGGCAAAGTCCGGCGCCCGCGTCACCGCGTCAAGCATTGAAATTGAAAGTAAGCAGCCTGAGTATTGCTGACATCGAAGTCGAGATCCGATCCGCGAGTCTGTTATTCACCAACTTGAAGCAGTCTCATAGGTGAGTATAACCGAATCCCTCCTGTTATGAACACCATCCGTCGTCGCAGTCGCAGTCGCCTCGATGGTAATGTAGCAGGCAAGTCGGCAAGTGCCGATGGTTCCTCCTGACACCAGTCGCGTGTTCGTTTTCCAGCTTTTCCAAAGCTCCTTCTTTTCCACGACCTTGTCTTGAGCAAATACTTTTTTACATCTTCACCAAGCGGTTGTCACAACCCTGTCTGCGTTGAGAACTTTACATCGGTTTCGAATCACCCGCTTCAAGTTCTCGCAATTCGCCTCGAGTACTAGTAGTACTTTGAGGACCTTGTCTCTCGGATCGACACTCCAGTTATTAGCTCTGTCACCTCGATATAGACATTCTACTAGTATCATCTCAATACTCCAGAGTCGAGCTCTCCTAGAAACTGTTCTATATATTGGGATATTGTGCGACGCTCTCGGTTTGCAAGTGTCGAGTTTAGAACAGATATGCCGCAGATCACGGTGACATGATTGAAATCTCGGCTAATCCGGCCCGCGTCAGCGAGTTACGTAACTTGGCTAGGAAATCCGAGTCATTGTTCACTGACACCAGTCAACCAACCCCTTTGACACAAATGGATCGTTGTTCTGACAGCAAAAACGCTGTTACACCTCAACAGGCCACATCTTTGTTTCAACGAGGGCCAGGTAAGGCTCATCTGGGACAACCATAACTGTTGCTGACTTGCGTTGTATCGTGCAGGTCAGGGTCAGGGGTACCGACAAGTAACAATCGGATCTCTCCCTGACGACGTCCTCCTTGTAGTATTTGAGTTTTATCAAGTTTTCCCTAACAAAGACAAAACCTTTCCGCAATGGCAGGAGTTGGTGCATGTATGCCAACGATGGCGATACATCATTTTTGAATCACCAATTCGCCTCAATCTGTGGCTTTATTGCACGGTAAAATCACCCGTGAGGAAGTCGTTGGATGTCTGGCCACCATTTCCTCTCGTTGTCCTATTCGGCCCCTGGGACAGCTTCATAGAAAGCTGGATGGACAATACTGTTGCTGCATTGGAACAACATGATCGCGTACACTGGATTCGTATGACCATGTCGGATGATCTATGGGAACGAATTGCCACGGTGATACAGAAGCCGTTTCCGGCATTGAGATCCCTTACATTAAGGTCATTTAGTAGGCCTCTTCCCGATACATTCTTGAATGGATCTGCCCCGTCTCTGCAAGATCTCGTTCTCTTGGATATCATATTTCCGTCATTGCCACGATTCCTCTCCTCTACAAGCAACCTCACATCTCTTCATTTTATCGAGATACCCTTTCGTGGGTACATTCCACCTGAGGAAATGGCCACAAATTTGTCGGTGCTGCCAAAGCTCAAATCCCTTATCATCAACTTCGAGCAAACAGAATTCCTTCAAGACAAAGAAATAGTGAACAGAGATCTACTTTCACCGCCGCTGCCCTATTTTGTTCTCCCCGCTCTCACTCGATTTGAATTTGAAGGTATGAGCGAATACCTAGAACTCCTCGCGGCCAGAATCGATGCCCCTCTACTTGATGACTTCCAGATAACATTCTTCCATTGGGATAAATTTGGCCTTTACACCGATTTTCTCTCTGATATCCCCGAAATCATCCGGTTCATTGGTCTTCTGGACTCGTTCAGGCCATCAAGTCTAACCCTGGAATTCGATCTGCGTTATAGGGCCTCTATCTCTTTCCCCTCAAATACGACGTGTCAATCCGCAATTTCTCCCTCATTGTGTATCAAATGCACCAGGCCGGATTGGCAAATCATTTCTGTAACACGGATTTGCAGTCAGATTCTGCCCTTCCGCTCTCGCATCAAGTCACTCAACATCAAGTACCACCAGCGGCACGGGATCCAACAAGACGAACCTAAGATAGATTCCATGCTGTGGTCCCAACTTCTTCATATATTTCCTTCTGTCGAGCGTCTTGAAATACCTGCCATGCTAGAGTCATCCATCGCACTTGCGTTACAAGGTCTTGCGGGAGAATCAGTTGGAGAAGTACTCCCCTTGCTACACAGCCTTTTCATAGTTGGGAATGAAACCGCGCAAGGAGGTATCGCACTGGCAGCTGGGCTATGGGAACAACCTGCCCAAATGACTTCGAGTCGCTTACTCGTATCACGGCTGAGTCTTTAAATACATTTCATATTCGTAGTTGCGGTATGTCATTCATCAATAAAAGGAGGGCATGCGCATACGCCATGTTTGCCTGATCCTTTTCTCTGAGGCTGCCTCAACACACGGCGCCGTACTGCGTCCTTCGGGAGAGGGAAACGGGGGTATGCACGAGCAATTTTGCTTGAAGATAGTATCTCCGCGACGAGCGGCTAGCGCATTTCGTGAGAGCTAGTTGACAGTTAAATAGGACGTGATGGTCAGTTACGGGCCCTAGTTCCAGGTAAGGAAACATACGTTTGCTGAAGGTCAGCTTTACGAAGGTCACGGAATGCTCAATCCAAAATGTCCGGCTAGAGGACTTCAGGGATGCCTGGCGTTTTGACTCGGATGACTCGGCGACCTCGACAACATCACTGGCAGCGGTCCCGCATAGATCGTCTAATTGGTCATTAGCGGAGCATCTGGAAGACTGGAAGCATGAAACGTATGTCCTCACTGGTCACGGTATTCGAGCATCTTCATGCGGTGGCCGTACTGAGCGATTAGATTACCATTCACCCAAGGGACCAGATTCCAGTGTTGAGCCAAAACTCTGGGGGTGAAGCGGAACAGCGAGGATGATGAGTACTACAACCTTCAGCTAATGTTGAGAGGAGGCAGAAGCCTGGCGCCCGTTTCCCTTATATGGTATCCCAATCTCGTGACTCCCGCGTCTCCCGCCCACGTCTCCAGGAGCATAGCCTCGTAAGTTATATACCCTACCCCAACTGTCCCTCGGTTTCCCAAGTAAGTTATGTCCACGACCTTCATTACTCCTATTTTGACTTGGTATCTATTCATCTCTAACCCATCGCACTCGTCTCCTCAGCATGTCTCTATTCTTTCAACAAACAGATACTGCTACTACTGTACCAATTAAATCAATTTGTCACCCCATGTGACCTGTGACCTCCCTGATGAAATAATAGTTTCGTCAGGTCCAAATTTTTTTGTGACCTGTAAAAAAAAAATTCGTCAAGGGGTAAAAAAAATTTGAAATTTTAGTGTCAAATGACCCAATCGGGCCACTCCAGATGATAGTGACCAAATATGGTTTCGTCACCTGGCTCTGGGACCTGTGACATCTGTGACATTTCGTCAAATCAGGTATGCCTGTGACCTGTGACCGACGAATTGATTTAATTGGTACAGTAGTATCCCAACCTCCAGTAACACTTCTTCGAAGTCCATAGATGGCCGTACGAGCTGTAAGATAAGAAAGCATATCATCGCACGTCACCGGAAGGAATTCTTTAATGAACGACAAAGGATAGGTACGTCGCGGTTCCATTATATTGGACCCGCCGTTGGAATAATTAATGACATGGGATGGGGTAGACCTGCCAGTGATTTCATTCCCATGCGTAACCATTGGATCCCTTCCCGAAGATGTTCTCTTGGACATCTTCGACTTCTTCTGTCAAATGAATCGATCCATGTCGCCTCAACCTCAGAAGTGGATCGCACTGGTACACGTATGCCGGAGATGGCGCCGGCGATCCGTCGTGTATGCATCGCCCCACCTCCTTGATTTGCAACTTTTCTGCTTCAGTACAACACCCGTGAGGAAGACGTTGGATGTCTGGCCGCGCTTTCCTATCGTCGTATCCAACTTGAACCCTCGAACGCGGCTTAAATGCAACGATTTTGATAACATCTTTGCCGCTCTCGAGCATCGTGATCGCGTGTGCCAGATAACTATCGCCCCTACGTCAAATGATGTGTCAGAACGACTCTTCACCGTAATGCAGGAGCCCTTTCCAGCGCTGACACATTGGGTTCTCTCTCTTTGGTCTGTTGTTTGGAGGGAGCCGCTTCCCGATACCTTTTTGGGGGGATCCGTCCCACATGTCAAGTCGGTCTCTTTGATTGGCGTCCCATTTCCAGCATTGCCAAAACTTCTTCTATCTTCCCATAACCTCGTCAACCTCCAACTGTTGTTTATACCAGATACTGGGTATATTTCGCCTGAAGCGATGGTCCGATGCCTATCCACATTGACCAATCTGAAAAGCTTTGAGATTGGATTCAAATCCCCAGCTTCTTACCCTGATCCTAGAAATAGCCATCCACCTCCATTGACCCACGTAATCCTCCCCGCTCTCACCAAATTGGCATTCCGGGGCGTGAGCGAGTACCTTGAAGACTTCGCAGCTCGGGTCGATACACCTGTACTTCAAGTTGACCAGCTGGATATACGGTTCTTCAACCAACTTGTCTTTGAGATGCCACATTTTTCCCACTTCATTGGGCTCATATTAAAGTCCAAGATACCACTTCTAGCGACAATATTCATTCGACCTAACGATGCGGCCTCAATTGCCCTTGGAGTGGCAGGGGATGACCATGAACTCCAACTCAACAGATCTTCCATTGGAGTGCTTTCCAGAGACTTAGATTGGCAGATCTCATCTCTTACCCAGATATGTGACCGTTTTTCGACTTTACTTGTCAATGTGGAACAACTCGACATTCGTCCATCGGATCCTGTTCTGCGACAAACCCAGCGACTCGAATGCGACATGGACTCCGTGCAATGGCTTGAACTTTTTCAACTTTTTCCAGCCGTCAGGACTCTGCGTATTTCCAATGATCTGGTGCCGCTGATAGTCCCTGCACTGAACGAGCTTGCTGGGGACATGATCATGGGGTTGCTGCCCTCGCTTCGTGATCTTTCCCTAGGAGCTTTTTCCTCGCTGGAACCCTTATCGTCACCATGGGCTATAGAAAGAGAGCAATTTATCACCGCACCCCAGCTCGCCAATCATCCTGTCACAGTCCACACCTGGTCCATACCATTACTCCCCCCGATTATATTTGACATGTGAGTCACCAATGAGTGGTCTCTTCTCTTCAATACATAGTGCTTGGCATTGTGTCTAGTACCTGCCTTTCCTACATGTCCGTCATTTGATGCTTGAAATCGCTGTAGTCTTTTTAGTACATCCTCACTTTACAGGAAATAGAGGAGTAAAGGGACTGAATTCTATCGTTGGTTAGCGCAAAGGCACTGAGCGAGACCATAAAGCTCACATCGGTGTAAGCTGTCGTGGGTTGCGTCATCAAAATCAAGCCTCGGTAAATCTCTGAGGCACCACGATAGGATCGCCGAGCCAATGAATCCAAAATCTCGATCAAGTAAGAAGGACACGGGGGAACGGTAGGGCTCGGACGTTATGCGCGACCAACCCGGGGCTTCTTCCGGCGCCTTCGGGGGTATTTATGCGACTTTCACTTTTCAATTACAATTATAGGCGAGTCGGACTTCACACCTCTACTCATCGGAGGAACATTTGATGTCGAGAGAATGACAACACATAAGAGGGCCATCAGTGTCAAAACGTGTCGGCGACAGAGGGCCACGTCTTTGCGCGTTGTTTTAATCCCAGATCAGTTCTGGTGCGTCTACCAGTTGGCAGCGCAGCCGATTGAATATTTCAATCGCCCTCTCTGGAGAGTAAGAATCAGAATTTGACGCGGGTGCCCCTTGTCAATGACGAGGGGTCTGTTGTGATGGAAGTTACTAACTTGGTATGATCAGCCCTTCCCCATTCGCAGTGTAGGGAAGGGCCGATAGGAACAGACGGCCAGCTGGCTTCTCCCAAACAGTTGTGGCGACGGCACGGGGTCTAACATCTATCTACCTTTGGCCTAAATGCAATGGGACGAGGGTGACCTGTCAGTACTGTATGAGCCGGTGAGCGCGGGGGTAAATACTGAAAATGGAAATGACCATAAAGAAATCAAAATAAACAAGAGAGACGCCGCTGACCATTAAGAATGTTCGATCGGGTTACCCAAAGCTGCCGGAGGGGCGCAAGAGCTAGTTACTAACTTACTACACCGTGACGACGACGCGCCAAACAGACCATTCTTTCAGTGATACAGTGATTCCCAAAATCGATGGCAGCAGTGACAGTGAGCGCGGTGTATCTCACCACCCTGAGCAAACACTTTGAATTGATTGAGCGAAATGGACTTCGATGTTTCACATTCACATTGATGATGGGCCGAACCAACTGTTTTTCTTGCACTGGGCCGGGCCGGAGGTGCCGCACTGACACTTCCGTCACACCTTTACACCTTTATCATAAAATTTCTTCAGGTCGATCATGAAAGACCCTTTCCATCTTCGAAATTACAGCATTAAGCGTCTTGGATAGTAATTGCGCCAGCAAGCTGAAGTGGGTGCTACACTCATACACATTTGACAACTGACACCAGTAGTAGTACTTGCCCGTTTCCGGTTCCACCTTGCAGCACAGATGGTCCGCACCTTTTGCCGGTGCTGGCTCCACGGTTACCGTGTAGGTGACAGCAACGGCGGAGTCCGGAAGCATGAACACGGATACCGTGAGTCCGTGACGTACCAAGCTCTCCGCGTTATCCGAGTAGTACTGCCACTGGCAGACCCGGGAGCTAACAGACGACCAGAAAATGGCGTGCAAGAAGGCCCGGATTTTTCCCCCTGAAAGGTTACAGGGGGACCATTATTACTGCACTGCGACCTTGACCTCAGGCACATACTTGCGCCGTGCCGTGTGTTTCTAGAAAGGATACCGTACTGTTAGTAGTGGTGGTGATGGTGTTGATGGTTCACGACGGCGGCCGATACTAGTAAAGGTCATATCATTTAGTCATTCTTAGAGCTTAGAGCTTAGAGCTTAGAGCTTAGAGCTTAGAGCTTAGAGCTTAGAGCTTAGAGCTTAGATGGGTTCCTGAGCCGAAATTCGGGCGAGGAGCACGAGCAATTCCGCAAACTGCGCGCTCACCACACATGTATCCCCGGTGGGGGGCAGTCTGAGCCAATAAGAAAAAACCAAGATAGAAGCCATTCCGCGCTACGTTGAAGCCCCACATACCTACTGTAGTAGGTTAGTGTACACTAAACTTACTCCCACCGGGAATACAGTAAATAGGCCATAAAGCGGCGCAAATACAAAAGAAGAAAAGGGGAGGACCGTGACGTGAATGGGACAGTTTGGCGTTTTTTTTTTCTCTTCTCCTTTCGTTCAACGGCGTGGGTGTGGCATACATACCACTACAGTACACTTACACATCATAATAATGTAGTATGTAAAAGAGTTGATGGATGATCAGAAGAAAGCCCTTCCTTCCACGGTGCGTTTCTCTCTACTACTACTAAACTAGTACATAATAAATCCGGGCGTTCCCTTCGCAGCGGTTCCAAAGCAAAATTCTTGACTTTAATTGCCGCAAGGTAAAAAAAACATAAGTGGCAGTAAATACCGAGTTGTCAGGGCTTCAGGGACTAAAGTGCGCAGCAGATGTGCTAACAGCAACTGAAAAAATGACAGTTGCGAGGGCGT
>QLPA01002593.1:0-31427 GCA_003313945.1 Lactifluus pinguis | reverse complement strand
TGATCATACGGTGTGCGCCGTGTGGGATGACCCGAGAGAGATAAGGTAGTAACTGTGTTGCCGTGGTAGGAGAGGTGCCTGGAAATGAAATTTCTGCGTTGCGGCTCCTTTTGTTCATACCAATACTACGAGGTGGTTAACAGAAAAAATGCCGAATATGAGAAGGGCGCACCTGACGAGCGAGCTTGATGGCTCCTTCCATTGCCTCTGAACCTAAAACAAGTCATTCAAGTTGCTACGATAGGAGCCATAAAAAAAGTTGTCACCTCCAGCGAAGAAGCCACAAAGTTCAAAAGCTCCTTTGCCCGAGTCGACCAGCATTCTGGCCAGCTCTTCAGCAGGCTCGTTTGACAGCTGCATGTTGTAAACATCTAATCAAGCCCCCCCTCTCTCGTCAACTTATCGCACATTATTAGTTTTTGGGATGACTCACAGGCAAGCTTATCGACCTGCTCTTTCAAGGCTTCCCGGATGACCGGATGACCATTTCCAACGCACGCGACGGCGGCACCACCGACCGCGTCGATCACCTCTCTTCCGTCCTCGAGCGTGATGTAAATCCCTCTTCCGCTGACAGCTACTGGTGGCTGCCATGGTGTGCGATGCAAGATTGCTGTGGGGCGCGGCGGCGGCGCCCCTTTATCGGGTACTTTATCTGTGTCGGACGACATGGTAGTGCAGCGCGAAATCGGAGGTTGTCGGGTTGGACTCCCTTCTATCGTTATAAATAGTGCCACCCATAGTAAGCCATATCCCGCCGCGAGCTTGGCAAAGCCTATATTCCGATTGCTGCCGTCCAATCCCCTGTTGTTCAGATCAGGGTCGGGTTCTTTTTTGGGGTGTGATAAGCACACGATAGTATCTAGGTTACGTATTAACTCTTCTTGAGTTTGCTCTAGAACTGGTGATAAAGACGCCCACGCTCCGCGATAAAAAGTCAACGGAAGGGTCAGAGATTTCTCCATTCAGATCTGCTGCGCGCCATCGTCGCTCTAGGTAGATCGATGACGCATCGAAAGATTTCAGCATGAGAGAAAATACCTGGCCAGTTTACGTCATTATTCAATCGTGGCGCACTCCTGGGCGAAGTCGTACTCTCGTTCCCGTTCGGCCAGGTACCAAGCCACCTATGATGACCTCGGCCCTACTATAATTCAAACGTTATGTTGCAGGACCTTTAGAGGCAAGTCGAGAGCGTACGTACGCACGCAGAACCCCTGTCAAATCGTTTCCATAGTCTTCCACGACATACGAAACCACAAGCTAGTGAAGCCCTCGACGGCGGCAATACGTGTCCCGTCACGAGGTAAACGTTGATATCCCCATATGAGCGATTGTATGCCCTCCTACACCGATCTCCCCACACCCACAAGATCGGGTTCTGGTTGCGTGACAAGTCGTGATGTCCTCTATCATACATACCAACATAAGATGGACGATTCGTGGAGGGGGGTCAGATTATGGAAAGCACGGAGTTGAACGCTGAGATCTTCAGGTTGCGGGCTGACGTTGATGTGAAGAAAGAATTGGCTTGCACTGGATGCGAAACAAAGCTCATGGATAATCGGCGAAATGAATAATGCATTTAGGTGACCAACGCCGCGGATCCGGTTATTTACGCTGAGGTTTTATGTGAGCTGGCTGTCCAAGAGGCTACTGACATAATGGCCATCAACCGCCACGTCGTGTGAGTCACGCGTAGCAAGTGGTAGACCTAGAAGAGTCCCTGGCTAGCACAACTGTTCTGGACTAGATTTCGAAACAAAGGGCGGTGGCTTAGAGACACAGAAAATGGATGTACAGTAGGGGCACACAGTAGGGGCTGAGTGGCGGGCGGCCCGAGTTAAAGAGGATGACATAATACATGCCTCCTAATTTGTCGCGTCCGTCCGTTGACGCGCTCGGACTCGAGTCAACTAGCGCAGCATGGCACCTTCAAAGAAACCCTTGTTTTACCCACCCCCTCCTACAACATTAGACCAATTTTTTGCGAAACCCGAGACTTTTAAAATCCGAGGCGCGTCATCTCACATCCAAAAGTGCGCCAAGGCAATCCCTGTGAGCTCTCGCGTCAAGCAGAAAACAAAGCAGAAGCCCCCACCTGGCGCCGAAATAATTGACCTGGACTCGGATGATGATGACGTATCCGTGACTTGTACCAAACGGAAGACCATATACCTATCCGGAAGCAGCTCAGATGTTGAAGTGGTTGAGGAGGCCGTTACACGTCAAGCTAATGAGGCGAGCTCAGTCAAGAGGGTGAAGACGGAGTTCCTTTTTGGCAGCCAAGACCTCTTCACGCATTCACAGGACAGTTATCTTCCATTTTCTGAGTTTGGAAAGCCAACGTTACTTGTCCCTGACGACCAAGACGTGCTACCGGCTGCTAAAGGCGAGAACGTTCAGGCTGGTACTAGTAGTTCTATGTCTACGGAACGACAACTCCACTTGTCTGCTCCTGATCCTTTCTTTGCGGATCCGCCTGCCTCATCCTGTCCTATGATAGATAAGTCAGGCAATGTCCCTCCAATCAGCGCGGAAGACAATGTCATCGACATGTGCGATGACTGGGGAACTGGTGATGACGAACTTGTCCGAACGAATGAGGCCGAGATGGATGAAGTCCTTGAATTAACTGATGACGACGAGATTGAAGAGGCTTTGAAGCTTGAGGACGAACCTGCCGGAGATAACCTCGATCAGTGTCCGTTTTGCGGAGAAACTTCAATGAGCCTTTCATCACCTGTCAGTTCCTTCCTACAATCTACCGTTTCCCTGTCTCATGGGGTTTCATTCCAGGATATGCAGTCGCACATTAACGAGTGCTGTGACACATTTGGTCTCACTGCACTTTCCCCAACTCCTCCATCCTCTCCTCACAATTCACCCACACCACCAGCACAACCTAAAGGCGCAGGGTCAGTTAATGGCAACGCATTCTCGATACTCATGTCCTCGCACAAAGAGAATGATGCCTGGAAGGAAGCTGAGATCGCAGAATGCCGCAATTTCCGTTCAACAAAAGCATCCGGTGGACGAAGAAAGGCACCTTTCTACAAGATCCTGCAGGGTATGCCCATCGCCGTCGATGCATTTCGTTATGGGGCAATTCCTGGGGTGATGTCTTACTTCTTGACGTAATGCCATCCATTTGTGCCTTGATTGTTCTTACCCGTCGATCTTTGTCCAGGCACGCACATTCAGACCACTACACGAATTTGTCCTCGACTTGGCAAGCAGGTCCAATTTACTGCTCTGGTATTGTCCCATCGACTCTTTGTCGCTCTTGGACCTGAAAACTCTGTGCAGAGGGCACCGCTAATCTGATTATTCATATGCTATCGGTCAATCCTAAATGGGTTCATCCTCTTCCCATGAATGTGCCCACTCCGGTCCCCGAGTCAGGGGGCGTCATGGTAACCCTTATAGAGGCGAACCACTGTAAGTCCTTGTTCGTTAATACCGTCTACATATATCACGGTTTACACAGGTCCTGGATCATCTCTGTTCCTTTTCGAAGGCCCACAGACCGTCAATGCTGGTGATAGTCCCTACAAGTCAAGCTACGTTGGATCACCAAGAATCTTCCGGTATCTCCATTGTGGGGACTTCAGAGCGTCTCCTCAACAAACATTACACCAAGCCATCAAAGACAAACGAATCGATATCATATACTTGGATACGACTTACCTTAATCCTAGAGTGAGCAAAGTTACTGATGTATGAGGCCCCTCGCTCATCGGAAAAACGAGTAGTACCTCTTCCCTGCCCAAGTGCAGGTAATTTCTGCCTGCGCAGAGCTCGCCAAACGCTTAGTCTCAGGTCAAGGTATTGCACCCGAGGATGAGAAGGGTTCTGTGAGCAGTTGGATCACTTGGACTCCTAAGCAAGAGGTGACAGGTAATTCCAAGAGCATCAACACTCTCGTTCTTGTCGGGTGCGCCACGTTGTATGGTAGCGCATAAGCCCCTGAAAACTGACATTAGTATAGTACGTACTCCATTGGCAAAGAGCGCATCGCAAAAGGTTTGTGCGTTGAGCCCAGGCGGTACATTAATGCTAATTAATTTTCTCAGCTATCGCGAAAGCTTTGAATACGAAAATCTACTGCGATTCGCGAAAAGCCGCGATCCTTCGTTGTCAATCAGATCCAGAGTTGCACGGAATGTTGTCCGCAGACCCGCTCTCTGCTAATGTTCATTTGGTGCCTTTGGGTGTCGTCACGTCCGACAGGCTGAAGGAGTATATCGAGCGTTGGAAAGGCCACTGGACCAAGGCAATTGCCTTCCGTCCCACTGGTTGGACGTGAGTCACCAGTCCCTCGCCCGAGGGTCGTTCTGTTTAACCTACCATCTCGTAGTTATTCGCCGCCCGCTGGCACGAGCACGACCCCATCGATCAGCTCCATCCTCGCCCGTCCACCACACCGTGAATTCACATACGCGAATCTACAACCTGCGCGTGGCTCGACATCGACTGCCCAGCTCTTCGGAGTGCCATATTCAGAGCACAGTTCGTTCTTTGAACTCACGTGCTTTGCGCTTTCCCTCGATTGGGCGCGCATCATCGCGACGGTCAACGTGGAGAGCTCGGCGAGTCGCGCAAAAATATCGACTTGGATCACACGTTGGGAGGCAGAGCGTAAGAAACGTCCGCCTGGGGTCGTCCAATATCGGACGTTAGAGTATTGGTAATTTGAGAGTCTTGGGGACGTCTAGTGGCGTCGATCAGATGATGTTAAGCGAATGACATATAGACGTCTGGAAGCTTGGCTATGTAGAGATAGTAGGATCATTTCACGGGAATGGTCCGAACAATGTTTCTTCAGATTGGGCCTCATCACGGGAAGCGATGAATTCGAATGAACGAATGCGGTCAACCCCCTCGGGCTCGGGCAGATTATGTACTTTCCTTTTCTCTTGTTTAAGGCCAACATCCAGTTCCCCGAAACTCGGAAAAAATGCACATTGTTTAGACCTTTTTGAAAACTTTCGGCGCTCGGTCCTCGAAAAAAGTGCTGAGTTTTCCGAGTTTTTTTTTTTGCCCGATTCCAGCCCGTGGTGTTAGGCCACACAGCGGCAGCACTGCCGCCAGTGAAATCGTCCTCTCGGCAAAGCGGGCATCATTCATGATTTAGCCTAAACCTTATCATGCAAGTACAGTATATCCCTACCAAAAACAGTCCGAATACAGGAACAGTCACAAAACTGACAAGTCGCCTATTTCTACTGTCCAGCCTAAGTACAGTAAATAGAAGTACTGTATCTTCGATGATCCGTGTATCCGAGTCGTAACCCCCGTCACTCGTGGCAGTCGTCCACTTCAAGTACCCTCTCCGAGCATTCTCTCCCAAAAAAAAACAATCCATTTGTGAGCACGTGAACAGCGCCTAGCTTGAAGCGTATATAGATGGATAACTTCTTAATAGCTCGTGTAGGCGTGCTCTGGCGCAACGCTCCGCGTCCATATTGGAGCAGATCCGTTCTCCGTGAGAATATTGGGGTAGCGTGACATAAACTTGTACACTGTCCCGGAATACCAGTGCCTGTAACACCGCCGAAATACCCTGTCCGGTACCACTGAGATGCAGCTCCTCGAGGGACGGAAGGCCGATAGTCGGACGGGGGGGAAAAGTCACGTAGGATTCGGTAGGAAGCGTGCCAGATAGCCCGAGGACTTGGACTTTGGGTATGAGTGCGAGGGTGCTGAGCATCGACTCCAACGTCGGCCACATGGATCTTGTCACAGAAAGCTGAACGTGCGTCAGACTTGGAAGAAATAAGAAGCAATCTGCGGGGACGGAGCACAGGTCGAGGCGGAGCGTGCGTAATTCCGTAAAGACGGACATAATCGTGTTGTCACGCCCGGACTTTACCCGAAGTGCGATTTGGGAGGAAAGGTCGAGCTCCTCGAGGGCGGCCGGCGCTCCTTGACACAGAGCACCATATACGACGGCCATGATGTGATCGCCATACTTCGTGCCCCAAGGCCCGTGCATGTGGATTTTGCGGATCCGGTTGAGGTGGAGGAGTGCGTGACATAGGGCATCGACGGACACGTATCCCTTATCAAGAGAAGCTTCTTTGGAATTAATGTGAAGGGTGATAGGATAAGGGTCGGAGAGCTCGATAGCACGTTGTGCCCAACGGACGCTCACAAGTGGGATATACGTCCAGAGAGCTTTGCACTTGAGTGCTATTTCACGCCAGCGATAGCAGACGTGGCTGACTGCGACCCAATGTGGCGTACGAATAGGATCGTTGGTAGTGAAATGGCCAGAAGGGTCAAGGTCGCGGTCAAGTGGGCGAATGGATGGGGCATTGTGGCCTCGAAACAAGGGTAGGTAGCACATTATTTCAGAAAGGACCTCGGCAGGAAGGCGAATAATTGGATGGGAGTCGCTCATTGGAGTGTCGAGAGAGGTGTTCGGTTCTAGAGTCGTCATTTGCACATTTATTGATGACATGGGGGCTGACAGGGGGCTCTGAGTAGGGATTTGTCTCCCTCAACTGTACTCGGCAATTATATATACCTAGACGAACAATGACACGACGGCACCACCCGAGCATTCATGGACCTTCCCAAATACGAAGGTTCGGGGTGTGTGCCGAGGGCATGAAGTACGCAGCAAAATACGCGGAGTGCGCAATAGAAATATAATCAAAGATCAAGATCAGGGTTAAGATCAAGCTCCAAGTCAACCATCTTCTGTGGTGGCCGGTTGTCCATGGGGCGATACGGGTTGGCGACTTGGCCCCGATTAAGCTCTGGTGAGGGCGAGGGAGCTAATAGGAGTTAGAATGCATAAGGATAAAGCATACGCCTAATTGAGACACTCACGCCGTCCAACAGAGTGAGTTTCACCCAACGGCCCGAGGGGCTCCTCAGCGTTGAGATGTCCGCGACGCATCTTCTCCTCGTTAGGAAAGGGCGGGAAAAAAAGGAGTGGAGGGGGTTGACCAGGCAGCGAGAGGTTGGGTAAATTGGGTGGGGCGGAAGTAAACGCGCTAAGACTCTGCGCGTAAGCGAGAAGTTCAGGATATGGGATCGCGGCTGCAAGAATACTCGCTTCTAGTGGACATTGAGACAGAAAGGGGGGAGCCTTGACGTACCGTCATTCGCTTGCTCTATTGAATTGAGTCGTGCGTCACCTTCGGTGATCACCGCTTCCAAATTACGTCTGCCCTCCTCGAGCTGCGCTAAAATAGTACGCCATGAGTCTTCCAAAGCAAGGACATCAGCTTTTAATGCATCAATTCGTTGCTGCTTTTTTTGGTGAACATGAGCTAGGTGTACAGCCGCTGCGAGGGCTGCATCTGCATCTGCAAGTGCAGTAATTGGGGGTGGTGGTGGTGGCTTTGTGTGTGGAGGAGAAAGGGACTGAAGAAGCTGCTGCGCGACGTTGTTCAAATGGTTGAGAGGGCCAAGTAGGAGGTTCGTCGTCGAATTAGTCAGTTGTGGACCACCGAGTTTATCACGCTGCGTTGAGTGTGATGAAATCGCAGTTGGGTTAGCCATGACCGCTTTACAGAAACATCAGTCGTGTGACTTTTTCCAGAAAGCGTTGATTAGCTAATTAATCAAATGTCACGTTGAAGCGTCGTGACGTGGTTACCGTGACAATCTCGTGACGTGACATGACAAATTGTTGGCGGACCGGGGGGGATACCCAGTCGCGATTCATTCTCTGACCATCAGCGCACGTTTATTGCAAGTATGCAGCCTGCGTCGTCCAATGATGATGGTCAATGGACAGAGGATGTGGGTCTCGCACCGTGAGCATGCGATTCTGGACTTCTTGTTTCTCACTGAGAATCATTTCTAGTGGTCCGTCATGGACTTCCACTGAGCCTCGTTCATCATCGCATCTCAAACGATCCTCGTACTCTGCCGAAGAATATGATATTTCTCCGAACTTAGACGAGTGGTCAAGGAGTGCCCACCGACACCGGCTCCGTCCGCGTTATCGTGACGGCGATACTATCGACTGGTGGCATGAAGATGCATCAGAACGCGAGAGATGGAAGGGGTTGGTCTCGCAACCCGGATTTAGAGGGTTGATTTCGCCATTCAAGGATGTCACTAAATTATGGTTCGTTGTTATTCTCACCGGCATCTGTGTTGGCCTCGCAGGTGGATGGCTGGACATACTAGTCATGTGGTGGGTCTCTTTCGTTGTCCTCGTTGACCAATGACGTGTATGCGTCGTCAAAGGTTATCTGGTCTTCGAGAGGGTAGATGTACGCGGGGAATCTTATGGAACCAGGTCCAGTGCTGTGCAGGAGTGGAACGTACGTGGGCTTATTCGTGGTATTCATCTCTTCCGCTAAGGATGTCTCTAGCGGGTCATGTCTGTCGTGACTGGCTGCCCTGGGGAGAGTACTTTGGCATCAGCTCTCTACTGGGACAATCACTCCTTCATTCATTTGCGTACATTTTGCTATCTGTACGCACTTTACCGCTCTTTCAGTTGTGTTTTCACTTCCATCTGTCCTCAGACAGCGTTTGCAGCAAGTGCCGCAGTGCTAGTAGTTTCATATGCCCCATAGTGAGTCCCATGCTGGCGAATGCATTTAAAACTCTGCTTGACTACGGAAATTAGTGCCTTCCATACAGGGAGTGAGTGTTCCTTGCTGAGTATTTCATTCATATCGGTGTCAAACCAGTTCTCAGTTCCAGAAATCAAGGCCGTGAGTAGAATAACGAGACTGGGTACTCTCGTTTTGATCGCTATCGTGTGTTGAAGATTCTTGGCGGCTATGTCTTTGACTCATTTCTGAGCTCTTGGACCCTTCTTATAAAAGCGCTCGGACTCGCTCTCTCAGTCTCTTCGGGACTCTCCCTTGGAAAGGAGGTAAAATTCACATTGCCTGATTCGCTCCTGCATCTTATTGTATCAGGGGCCTTTGGTACATGTATCATGCTGCATGTCGTTCCTCTTCATGAGGCTTTTCTCACAGTTTCATCGAAACGAAGGTACGCGTCCTCGTTTCGGCACTACCTCGCTCAACATAAGATCTAGCACAAAAACGGAAGATTCTGGCGGCCGCTGCCGCCGCAGGGGTCTCCGTGGCCTTTGGAAGCCCACTTGGTGGAGTCCTCTTCGGCCTCGAGGGTATGCTGCAGCTTTTCACGTATTCGCAAGACTCATCATCATGCAGAACTCGACGCCTTTGGCGGCGACTTTGATGTGATGTGGCGCGGGTTCGTGACATCGGTCATCGCGGCAGTCGCGCTACAGTATGTGGACCCATTTCGGACCTCCAAACTCGTTTTGTTTCAAGTTCGTTTTGCCAATCGTCCACCTTACATGACCATATAACAACGTATATGCCTAGGTGACTAGTGGAAGTGACACTTGGCTAGCCTTTGAGCTCGTTTGTACAGACTTCTGATGACCAATAGCGTTCAACTAATATCGCCCAGATTCCATGGACATGTCTCGCGGTGATTGGGGTACGCCACTCCTGCGATTCTCTCTAATCAAATTGGGTTCTAATTACAGAATGTACAGGGGGTTCTCGGCTCTTTGTTGATCAAGTTAAACATTACGGCCGCCGTATACAGGAGAAATAGCATATTACATGAGTGGCCAATCATGGAAGTGATAGGCGCAGCAGCAGTGACCGCTGCCGTGAGCTATTTGGTGAGGACTTCGTTTCTTATCGTTTTATGTGGGCTTGAAAGCAGGTATCTCTTAGGTTGTTTTTCTCAGGTAAGGAGGTCGCTTTGTACATGGACGGTCTAGACTACATGGTCGTGGTAGGGTCCCTTCTTCCGAGCTTGTAGCCAACCTCTTTCAAGAATGTGATTCCCAACGCATCGATTTTCACGGGTTGTGCAAGTTAGTCCATCTTTTCATTTTAATGTCGATGGCTGATGGTGACGGCCTGATAGTCCCTCAGCGATGTGGGAGAATGTATTTTTACTTGTATTGACCGGAGTAGTGAAGGTTGGCTTCACTGCGTGGACATTCGGCATGATGGTAGGACTTATTCCGTGATTCCGACGAGGCAATAATGACCGCCCTTAGGTCCCAGCTGGAATATTCCTGCCAACAATTGCGATAGGGGCAGCGCTTGGACGTGCAGTCGGTCTCTTGATGTACGACTACATGCTACTCCTTGATGTAGTGGGCTCAACAGTGTTTTCAGCCAGGGCTTATATCACGCATACCCTAAAGCGTGGTTCTTCTCCGCCTGCCCACCCGACCCGACAGTCCGCTGCATCTATCCTGGCTTTTATGCTGTTATTGGCGCCTCATCGATGCTGGCCGGCGTAACTAGGATGACTGGTTAGTAAAGCTCCCAGTTTGAGCGAGAAGCCTACTCATGATTGGCCAGTTTCACTTGTCGTGATCGTGTTCGAGGTGAACCATGAATGTGCGTTTTGGAAGTAAAACAGGCTGATCGGATCCGCAGTTAACGGGAGCACTATCGCACGTCCTTCCGATCATGATCTCAGTCATGATCTCGAAGTGGGTTGCTGATGCGTTTTCCCCGGACGGGATCTATGCGTCGTGGATCGCGCTGCGCCGATATCCATGGCTCGCACCCTTCGAATTTCGTGATAATGGCGAGATAGCGGCGGACGCGATGACGCCTGTCGAGGATCTGGTCGTCTTGCACGAGGATTCTTCACTTGGAGAGCTTAGTTGGTGTCATGTCTTTGTTGGCAAGCTCAGAACCACTGGGTTGACGTGATTCCCATAGAGAGGTCGCTGGATACGTGGCAGTACCACGGCTTTCCAGTCGTACGGGATGGAATACTGTTAGGTTACGTGGCGCGCGAGAAGCTTGAGACTTTCATTGGTTCGTAATCGCGCTTATCTTTCAGTTGTCGATGGGCCGACTTTCCCCTTTCAGAGCCTCTCCTCTCAGAGAGTGGTGGGGCAGCCCGAAAAGGTCGTTTTAGTGGTCTACAGGATGGTGACTGTGCAGACATGTCGCCCCTCTTGGAAGATGCAATGCAGCTGCGGAAGGAGGTTCCACTGGAGCTTGTCGTGAACATGTTCCACAGACTAGTGAGCCCTAATCGTTCCATCGATTTCGACGATTTGTTGAGATGTGCTGCTGTTGTAGAATCTACGACACATCATGTTTTCACAGGCGGGAGTATTGACGGGCATGATCACCAAAACGGATATTGTAGCCTTATCGACAGCACACTTTCCGCATCGTGGCGTCCTCGCAGAAGAAACGACGACGGCCAATTGAACATATATTTATTTTATAGTAATTCTAAAGAAAAACAGCTTTGGCCCCGGAGGCATGCTACGTTACGTGCACCGGTGATATATGACAACCTCGAGTGAAGACTAGTTCTTTGCCTGATCAGCTGACGTAAGTTACCATGAGGATCGAGATTTCTCCTTAAGGTCGTACGAAATCAATGAAGCGGGATCTGAGAACTGTCTTTGCTTGGATTCCGACTTGGAGTAGCGGGCATCGCAGAAGCCTGCACATAAAGGGGTCAGGGTACCCTCACAGTCAGCAGCGCGTGCTTCGCGCACAGTTGATATGTAAAGATGTGGTCCACGTACCGCTAAGCGACGCTTCGGCAACCCCGAGCGCTCCTGCCGATCTCATGTCAAGCTTGATGTCAACTCGACCCGAGCGCATCAAATGAAGCACATGAGCGCAGAAAAAGCCCCGAAAAGATATTGCAAATATTTTCTTGGGTGTAGACAAAATGAGGCTGGCTTGCTTGTGGGTATATCAAGACATAAATGGTCTGAGTTATTCTGAGGTGTGATAGAGGATAAACAGATTTGATCAAGCCATCAAACCCATTTACAAACTATCACCTCCCAGAGATAACTTTGCCACGTAACAGCATCACTTACTTCTAGCTCAAAGTAGACGCGTCACACAATGGCTAGATTTCTTCAGTTCCAGGTGCGATCTGGAGGCGCGGCGACTTCGCAAAATACCTGGGTGCTATTTATGAGGCGTCCGACGGGCTTTTTAACTTCCACTGCTGGTCCGAGTCCCTACCGCGTTAATCGAGCAAGACTTTGTGGAGGCATAACATGAGTTCATGGGCGCAGTGAAGAAAGTGTGAGAGTTACCCCTGACCTTTCATATCCCCCTCTACGTGAATTGCACGATCCATCGCGACGAAAACAAAACAAAAAAAGGGGGGGAAATGTAAGAGGTCGAAAAAAAAAAAAGGAGGCGCGGCCTGTGAAGTTTTACGCGGTAAAAAACAAGTTCATCATCGTACCTTGGGGGAAAGTGCGCTGACTTTAGAATCCCGGCCCCCCCCTTCGATATTAAGTTACCATTTATTGTCAGAAACGAGGCACGGACAGGAGAAACGAGACCCAAAAAAGAAAACCAAAATTGCGGATAAGATGAAGAAGAATTTATGATGCAGTGAGGCCGGCCTAAAAAGGCTGTTGGGTGCCCCTCATTTATCAGGGTTTTTTTAATAATAAAAAAATGATGCTGATGCCCGTGGCACGCACGTCATCGTTACCCTAGCTCATACTTCCTTCACGGGTGCTCCAAACCATGGAGCGAGGGCCCGCCGAGTACTTCTGGGAAGTAAGGTTTGAGTGAGGGGCCGTCATGAGACCATAAGCTCAGGCACTTATCCTATGCCCAATCTAACTTACTATACCTGGTTCTCTTATCGATTTTCGATGCCGGATAGCACCCTTTGTTGGACAATGGTCGAAACTGGTTGTTTATATCATTGGAAAACAAAAAGCACGTTTGTGATAGACTGAACAGAACAGCCCAAGTACAGAGCGTATAGTAATCATCATAAGTTATCGTACCGCAATTGATATAAATCCGTGAAAATATCCTGTGCCAGGTTAACGACTCTAGTTTGTTGTTGCTGTCGTCGCATCGCTAGCATGCATCCTTATATCATATCAGAGGTTTTGCAATCGTGCAAGCGTCTAGTAGTGCTTCAGGCCCACTTGCCAAGCAGCGCCATGATACCACACCCGAACATCATGCAGCCGAGCGCATACACGACCTTGAGGTTGCTCGCCTCACGCATCTCAGGGTTGAACAAGAATTCGTGCGCGAGCAGCTCGACGAATCCGGTATAAATCAGAATACCCGCGCTGAGAGAGTCGAGTATTCCCGAGACCAAACTGGCCTGGGTGGAACCGGGATTGTACGTCGTGCGCACACCGAGGCCTACTGCGATGCCTATCGGCGTCGTTATTCCGTAAAGGATTGCACCAAGGGCGGGCATATATCGCCATTTATGAGGGAGACGGAGGAATGCGAGTCGGGAGCCGACGCCGAGTCCTTCAAACATCTCTGTCGCATCGATCAACGGTCTGGTCGGATATTTAGAAATAGACGTTACATACGATGGAAGACGATGACAATGAATAGCGTTATAAATTTCTCGTCGACTGCCAAGGTGAGGCCAATCAGGACGCTATGCAGGGCGAGGGAGTGGTCAGCCGAGGGGGAATAAATGAGGGGCATCCAACATATTCATACGTGCCTATGCAAGACTACACCAAATTCGAGGATGGCAACCCCGATGATTTGGGCTAGGGCGTTCTCGTCTGTAACGAACGACTCGTCTTCATCACTTTCACCATTTGCAGCTTTAAAATCCTTTTGTTGTTTTTCGACATGAGCGCCTTCCATATCCGGGGCAGCTGCCGCAGAATCACGAGTCAACGCATCCATTCCGTGTCCGTGTCCGTGTCCATCTGCATGGGAGGAAGAAAAGAGCAAGGTATCAGCATATACTCGCTTTTGTTTGAGGGGAAGGCCCGGGGAGGCCCGGGGGTTGGTGATAATGAGAAAGCAGGTAGACGCACCATGGCGGATCCCAAGCTTCTTCAGCCTGGCAGTCCCAATGCGGAAGGCAAGCAGCTCGATGCTAAATATTCCGAAAGACGAGAGAAGAGCAAGCGCCTCTGCATAAGGCTATAGCCGCGGCCGTCCATCATGATCAGCGGGAGACGGAATGGATCGGATTGAGAACGGGGAAACGCACATAGTTTTGCCATGCAGCCCCCAGACATGGGGAGGTGAGTTCGCTGATACCAGGGCTGAGGAGATGAATAAATCCAGTAGCGATGATGACTCCTGAGCCAAAATATTTTGCGAATCTGTATCGATGAGCAAGGAATGAGAAAAAAAGGTTGGCAAAGAAAAAGAAAAATACAGACTCGAATAGGCCCTGAGGGACACGAATGAAGCGGGAGCGGCGGGCGATTATAGGGAATGAAGCACCCAAGGTGCTACCGAACCAAATGATGAAAAGAGAGGCAATACGAAGGCCTGTGTGAGTTGTGGCTCCACCCCCTGAACCGCAGTTGACAGTGGAGGACATGATGGGGATAGGTCGAAAGGGAGCCCGTGGGTAAGGAGGTGACCGTAAGGGTCCTTATCTACCCTATCGTCTATCACAAGTTCAACCTTGGCTTGTAATGTAATAAGTAACCATTCTGCTTGAAAAAGAGTGGAGCCAGACACTCGGCGCTGGGTACCTTCGCAGTCCCGTATCAAGTTTCAACACCCGATCCAATCACAGTCCAGTAACACAGTCATACCCTCATATTCCCTTTTTGCTTCTTTAGATATACGGGATCATCCGATTTCTCAAAGGCCAAGGACGAAGCTCCAGCAGTCATGAGCGTCTAGCGTTCGGTGGAATGGCAGGTGATGATGTCCAACGTGTCACGCCAGGCACCATTTTCCCCTTCCACCCTTTCTACCGCGAAATTCTTTGTCGCTCAAAAATTGTCTGCCGTATTTCAGTTTCTAATCTTAGACGGGCTTCGTCCGGAGTACGTCGTCTGTCATGCTGCACTCAATAGGAGTTCTTCGATATCCGTACAGCCGTGGACGCCCCTAGTTGGCATACCATCGACCAGCTCTCAGCTTGTAAGGGAAAATTGGGGTCCTGCGCTGGCGGTGCCAGTGGGAATGGCATCACAATATGGAGAGAAGGGGGATATTGGTACTGTACATGATTCATGGGGACGCCTACACTCACACGGTTTGCATGATTACGACACGATTTGTTTTCCTTGGAAAAGAGTTTATTCTCGGGGGCCAAGTACTCCGCATGTTACTACTAGCTACTGACTTGGGTAAGACTAGATTTACTATCCATCCATGCCATCGTCGTATAATGAGCCGGGGGGTAACAAGGACCTTCAGCGTCAGGGCCGTCCTTTGTTGCTGCACGGAACCAAGTACAGCTATTCTGGAGGCCCCAGTCTTTCTGTGCATTGACATTTGACAGCGTTAGGCCTACAGGCACCGGAAAAAAGTTGTGACTGGCCATAGCCTTCAATTAGTGGCCACATACCTTGCGTGTTGGGTTCCTATTCCTAAGGGTCCCGGGTACTTGTGGTGGTTTAAGCTTGTTCAGGGCGCAGCAGGCTTGTTATATTCAAGATTATAGTTAGATACTTCGTGCTCATACTGCAGTGTGTGAGATGAGCACTGACATACGTAGATGTCATCGTTGACTGCTCGCAAGATCTGGAGGGACGTTGTGGGTCGTGACCTGTGTAAAATAGCTACTCATCAGGCAGTAGGCATGTAAGGATGGGCATGCATCCATAATGAATGGGTCGCAGTTGCTGGCTGCTATTTGGGGCTGAGGAGACCGCGGTGTCCAAGAGCGATGCAGTGATCGTGTACTCACCTTGCCTGGTGTGTTAAAACCTTCCATGGTTTTGGTTCGAGTTCAAGAAACTCCTGCTTGAGTGTAAGAGGGAGAGAAATACTGAAATTCTAGGGCGCTGCACGTACAACTAAACGGGCGTATTTAAACCAAAAAAAATAAAAATAGGGTAACTAATGGTACGTAGAAAACAGCTTTTTCCTGATTTGCGCCCGAAAGCCCGCGGACTTTTGCCCAATGTGCCCTGATTCCTCGGCCTGATGCATGCTGGCGAATCCCGAATGAACTTGGCCGCCATCGCACTGCCGCCATCAGAACCACAGATGGTTTAGAAAAGCGGAAGCGAAGAGGGGTGGATGAGTCGAGCTACGTTGACAGAGCTCGAGCGATGCCTGACGAGATACTTGCTAGTGAACTTGAAGGCACGGCCAGTAAGGAGACAGAATGGCAGTGGCAAAAACAGACTTCTTGGCATTTTTAGGTCCCGAATAATTGGATAGTTTAGGAGGTAAGTATTTTCTTGGGAGCTACGATTGGAAGTATGGTCGCGCTCTTACGAAGGTGAAATGACATCCTTGAGGAACTGCACTTGTTGATAGTTTGATTGTGAGGGACTCGGAGCACGACAAATTGGGTACAAGGCCAATTGGGACATCACCCACTCAACGGGTTGAGACCTGTGAATAGAAGGAGATGAATTCTAGTGTTATTAATTTCCGTTTGAACAAAGGAAACTTCTCTGTTTGATCCAAATTACATGAGAGAGCCTGAGCATGAGTGGTACACGCCGGGCAAGGCGCTAACAAGAGAAACCCGAGGAAGCCTGAAAATCTTCAAGGAAGACAGCTGAGTCAGCGTAGTTGCCATGTGTCCGTTGTCCGTTTTCCCCTACCGTTCTGAGTGAGTATGTTGTGTGACGACCCCATGCTGATAGGGCACAGACAGTTACATGTAAATAGCAATCATGATTATGAGCAGAACCACGATCATCCCTGCAGCAATTGAGCAGCGGAGCGTCAAGCCACGTGGGT
Source organism: Lactifluus pinguis (assembly GCA_003313945.1). Classification (NCBI taxonomy): domain Eukaryota; kingdom Fungi; phylum Basidiomycota; class Agaricomycetes; order Russulales; family Russulaceae; genus Lactifluus; species Lactifluus pinguis. Next base: position 14,772 of record QLPA01002593.1, on the reverse strand, counting down.
CGCCGGGCAATCCGGATCGGACACTCCGAGCTAGCCACGCCCGTTCCACTGGCACCAGCACAACGATGAGCAACAACCCAAACGACGACAGCACCACTGCCTCTTCTTCTCAAAAACCTTCTGCTCGTGTCCCCTTGCCTCCAGGTATGGTCCTTGGACCTGATGGAAAACCTTGCAAGATTTGCACTTCCTTCCGCAATTGGAAACCTCCGACGTCAACGATGGCCAAAACGACGACGACATCGACGAAGAAGAGCAGTAAGGCTGGCGATGCCGCGAATGCCATTGCATCTGCGACCGCCTCTGCAGCGATGGTAGTAGCGGGAGGAGGAAGTGAAGAAGACGCGCGGCCTGCACATTGCCCACCGGACGTCGACTCGCTCGGACGTGCGACCTGGACGTTCTTACACACGACGGCGGCATACTACCCCGAAAGACCAACTCCAACACAGCGTGCGCACATGTTACAACTCCTTCACTCGCTACCGAAGCTCTACCCGTGTTCCCACTGCGCAAACGACCTCGGTGTACGCATGCAACGTCGGCCGCCCGACGTGCGTTCGCGTGTCGCGCTCTCGGCGTGGCTCTGTGCGACGCATAATGATATAAATGCTATGCTTGGGAAACCGACCTTTGATTGTGCGCGTGTTGACGAGCGGTGGAAGGACGGGCCTAAGGACGGGAGCTGTGATTAGATTTAATTGGAAGGCCATTTCCCGCTGCACTCGCCACTCATTGTAACCCTAATATATATCCCGCCATTCACCACCACAACTCTTTCTGTACAACTATTCTGAAACAGGACATCACTCATCCATATTACATTCCAATATAGAGTCCGGGCTACTAGCATCGCGTCGGTCGGCCCATAAGCTACGCCGCCCTTAGGACATCCGAGTTTCAGTCTTCTTTCCCTTGATTACCGATACAACATGTTCTGCGTCGCCATCTCAGCTACTGCCAGTGCCGTTGTTCACATGCCTACATGTGCAGCTCTGTATGATGTCCTCCGCACCTTGTCGACTCCCTCAGGTTACTGTCCCGACCGAGGGCCGCTGCCGCGTACAGTGCCAAGCCAAGCGTAGTTGTCCTGCTCACGACTTGTCCGACGTTCCCACTTCCGAAGGAACATCCGATGCGGTCTCTGGTCTGCAACGGACCTTCCGGGGCGTCACAACTGTGAATCACCCGTGCCAGCGGCCCATGCAGCATGTTCAACAAATCCCCCTCCCACTCAGTGGCACCTCCACGCCCCAACCAACGAGTCACGGGCGCCTGGCGGAGTGCGAAATTCACGCGACTTGGCAAAACACCAATGCCACCAGGACAAAAACACGATGCCAACACCCGGCAAGCCCTCAACATGTGGTTGCTGTACGCAAGATCAACGTCGCCAAGACAAAAATGCGATTCCAACACCTAGCATGGCCCCAACATGCTGCGGGTTGCTGTACGCAACACTAACTGACTCGTTCTGACCCTCTTGGCGTCCTTTGGCGTCATATTTCCAGTACTTTTCACTTCGATACCACAACCCAACCCCCCTCCTTTTCCTCCATTCTTACAATATGGAAATTAGAGGTGTAATGCAGACTTACCCCACAGAACAACCAAACATGGATGGATCCACAAGTAGGGAGGAATCTCGTGTTCCACGAGGACAATGGTGGAAGAGAACCCTCTCTGACCTGCGAGAGCGGCACAAACGCCAAAGGCCAATTTCAGGGTCCCCAAGTGTTCGTCAGAGTATCTTCGCCATAATCAAATCTTCTCGTGAGCCCTCCTTTGCTCTCTCTTGCCCCAACTCTTCCGACCTGCGAGCGTTCTTGTGTAGCATTGAACGTTTTGCTCATCTTCATTCCCTTGTCCGTGAGTGTCTTTAAACGGTGGCCTAGTTGGATTGCATCTGATTGTGGTTTTAGTGGATATTCCATTTTGTTAAACTCAACAATACCGTGGTTTTCATCTGTACGCTTTGCCTTCTTGGTCACACGCCACCTCTGAATTATATTCTAGTCTCATTCCTGGCTATTATCCCTCTTGCCAAAGTGTGCATCTCTATGTCCCTGGCCGTATGGGAGCCACTCACAATAGTGTAGCTCCTTGCTTTTGCAACAGAAGAGTTGTCAATCCGGATGGGACAGTCCCTAGCTGGTTTACTCCACGCTACTTCGGTGAGACTAATTGTTTCTGTCAGGCATCAATTATGCTCATCTGATGATATTGTGTTAGGGGAATGCGTGAGTGTCTGAATCTATTATTGCATGACGCCTGTCCGTTGATGTGTTGCGTTGATAGCGTGGAACTGATCGTGGCGGCAAGTGATGCCTTCACACCTCGAGGTAGTTTCTTGGCACACTCACTCGCCCGCCGTTTTCCAGATTATTGCTCTTGTGAAGTGCGAATTAGCCGTTGTACAATCCTCTCGTGAGCATCTACTTACTCATGTCTTGTTTCCCTTTTTGCGGATGGGACCATATACGACTGGTGATTGGCCCCCATCCAATGTGAAACGTGTTCATTCTTGCTATTGCTATGCGCGAGAACGGCGTATCGTGTCACATGGCATGTAGCCTCTTGTAACGTGATTTCAATCGCAGCCGGAACATGTTGTCTGTGCCGTTGCCAAGCCCTTAGACCGTCGCTGACTGCACCGCTTTTCTCTTTCAGTGGTTGGTTCTATCCTGAGTAAACTGTGTAAGCCTCTATCTCCGCAATAGCACTTTTGTTTGGCACACACCAACCACCTATAGTACTCGAAGTTGGAATGTGTTTCTTTGCTGGCGGTATTTATTTCTCGGAACAGGGTTTTAGCATAAGTGCGTGCTTTACGCGTGCCTGTCTATTACCGTCTAACTCAGGCGTGCATCCTTCATGACCAATGACAGGTGCCACTCAGCAAAATTCGTGTTCGTTGACTCTGAGCGTGATTGGCGTACTACTTCCTGCCGCGTTCCACAATGTTGTCCAGCCCTCGAATGGCATTAATCTAACTCTCGAGCAGGAACGCCATGTTATCCTTGCCATTAGCCATGGTGTTTGTAATCGTTCTCATATGCATTATCCTAATCAATTGACGCCCATTCACCCAGGTTGCAGTTATCTTGCTTTTCAGTGAGTTTTCGTTCAACTCTTTGACCATATCAAGATAACTAAATCGCCGTCCCTAGTCTATATATGCTATCTTTTCTTCCAACTGTTTTCACACAAGGGTCTATACGAGGATGATTCTCCGGAATCTATGAGACCGATGACGATCCGATATGCTCCCAACGTTGAGCGCAGACTGCATATTACTCCAGCGAGACCAAGACCCTCTTCGAGCCCGCCTCCCCCGGATAGTGACCAGGCACATTCCGACTACCCCTGGCTAGATGCGGAGGCGGGCCCGGCAGGTGTACCAGAGGACGAGGAGGACGAGCCCCAGATGAGCGTACAAATATCTATTGGGCTCCTTGTTGTCATCACTGTGGTCCGTCGAAAACCCAAGCTCATGACCGCTCCTGATATCTGATGTGGCCTGGGGGAACAGCTCGTTGCCGTCACAGCCGAGTTTCTCGTTGACTCTATCAACGGTCTCACTTCGACCGGACATATCAGCAAACAATTCGTTGGCCTCATCCTTCTGCCAATCGTGGGAATGGGTGCGGTTGAGTTACCTGGAACGTTGATTACTGGCATCCTGCCTCTTCCTAACATGATGCCTTTTACGCGCAGAACATGTTACCGCTGTCATGATTTCTGTCAAGGACAAGTCAACCTTGCCCCTGAGTGTCGCCGTTGGTTCAAGTATCGTACGTATCACCCTTTCCGTTTTGTCGATAATTTGTACTGATGCCTAAATTTGATAGCAAATTGCGCTCTTTATCATCCCGTACGTATTTGTACATGGTCATGACGTTGAGCTGATTGCACTTCGCAGTTTGACCGTCACTTTGGGTTGGATTTTGGGCAAGCCATTAACACTCCTTTTCGATCCTTTTCAGTCGATCGTTCTATTCCTCTCAGGTTAAGGTCCCGTACTGTTGACAACCTGGTTGTATACTGACAGGATCTCTTCTCAGTTTTGACTGTCAACTACGTTGTAATGGATGGGAAATCAAACTGGCTAAAGGGCATGATACTCATGTGTGCGTATGCCAGTCCTTTTGTGTGATTTGCCCCTCTTTGCGATGTATCTGACAAGCGCGTCTCATAGGTCTCTACGTAATAGTTGCAGTCACAATCTGGTTTTACCCAGGGTCTGACTTGAGTGTCGTGACGTGCATTTGATTTCTTTGAGTTCGTTCTAGAGACGCGTTATTCTCTATCTATATTTAAATGATCCCCATGCTTTAATTATACCGACTCGTACGAGATACTCCCTCTAGTTTCTATTCGTCCAGTAGTACCAGAAGCTCTCAATACCCCGATATATCTCATTGTCGGAGTCTGTACTGAATTTGAAATTCCGTCGAAGGATTCTTACAGAGCATTTCTTTTCTACTATACGAAGGAAGTTGTGTAAGAAACATGCAAAACGTTGTCGCAGGTCCGCACGTTGTTTGCATCTCAATACCCTGTGCCCATGCCCAGTTACGTGTTTCATTTTGGCTTCGCGTTTGGGGCGGCGAGAGCTTGGCTAAAGTCGTTTTATTCTCTCAATAAGAGCTCCTCCCCGCAGCTGCCGCGTGCCGCGTAGCTCTGTTTGAGAGCATGTCGACCAGTTTAGTAGTCTGCCATCTAACCTACATGATAAACGACAGCACTAGTCCCCGTTCCCTGACCCTGTGGCCATGCAAGATCAGAATCTGTTCAAATATGAACGCAGAGAAGAAAGACGTACCCTGACAAAAATCTCAATTATTCATTCCCTATCTGCTATAATCCCAATGTGCTGTTGCGGACGTAGATTCTTCTCCACGACGTAGCGAAACGGCAAGCGAGTCTCCACTTCACCCGCCACCCAGTAATGGCCTAATTCTTTGGTCGGGGAATACACCGGGGGCCTAGAGAGCGATGGCGAGTGCGACGTGATGACCTCTTCTGTCGGCTTTGCCTTTGCTCGTCGCATTCGCAGAGGGTCATAATCGCGTACCAAGCCTATGATCCAGAAAGGGCCAGCTAGTTTCGGTAGAATATTCCCCCATCTGTGGCGATATTTGAAGATGCGCGTCGCAGCTGGCCCCCAGTCTGCCTAGGGTATGGCGCACACTTCGTTCGTGTCATGGGGGATGGTAGCGAGGAGTGAGGGGACGAGATGGTCATCCAGTATCTAGACCGCCCGCGAACGCTGGCCGCGCACGTCATTTTCTGGTCCAGAAGGAGGAGTCCTATTGTGCCGACTTTGGAGGAACGGAAGGGGACGACTCGTTTCCGCCAAACCGACGACGACATCGACGAAGAAGAGCAGTAATGCGGGCGATGCCGCGAATACCATTGCGTCTGCGACCGCCTCTGCAGCGATGGTAGAAGCGGGACTCGGAGGAGGAAGTGAAGAAGGTGCGCGGCCTGCACATTGTCCACCGGACGTCGACTCGCTCGGACGGGCGACCTGGACGTTCTTACACACGACGGCAGCATACTACCCCGGAGGACCAACTCCAACACAGCGTGCGCACATGTTACAACTCCTTCACTCGCTTCCGAAGCTCTACCCGTGTTCCCACTGTGCGAACGACCTCGGTGTACGCATTCAACGTCGGCCGCCCGACGTGCGTTCGCGTGTCGCGCTCTCGGCGTGGCTCTGTGCGACGCATAATGATATAAATGCTATGCTCGGGAAACCGACCTTTGATTGTGCGCGTGTTGACGAGCGGTGGAAGGACGGGCCTAAGGACGGGAGCTGTGATTAGATATAATTGGAAGGCCATTTCCGTTGCATTCGCCACTCACTCATTGTAACCGTAATATATATCCCGTCATTCACCACCCCAACTCTTTCTGTACAACTATCCTGACACAGGGTCATCATTCAACCATATTACATTCCAATATAGATTCCGGGCTACTAGCATCGCGTCGGTCGGCCCATAAGCTACGCCGCCCTTAGGACATCATGATCGCAGTTTCCGTCTTCTTTCACTTGATTACCCATGCAACACGTTCTGCGCCGCCATCTCAACTACTGCCGTTGTCCATAGACCGTTGGAATGGGGATTAGGGACAGCGGGGGCGGGATGACAGTCGTGGGAACCGTTGCGAACATCGTACTACTACAATGTCCGCTACGGTTCCCTCGCCGTCATCGTACACCCGACGCTGAGACAAGCACAGACAATGTGGCTTCATCCCAAACCACTACATCCTTGAGACAGCACCCGACTCTCCACCGTTCTCTGCCCACGTGTGCAGCTCTGCATGATGTCCTCCGTACCCTGTTGTACTCCATCGGGTTACTGTCCCGACCGAGGGCCGCCGCCGCGTACTCTACAAGTTCGGTAACTGTTGACAACTGCTCACGACCTGTGACCCGACGTTCCCACTTCCGAAAGAACATCGTAGTCTCCGGTCGGCAACGGTGCGTTTATGACATGCATTTTTCATTCACCTTGACCACAATGCCTACGATACCAGAGATGCCCATAAGACTCTACGGATGGACAAGATGTTGTCATAACTGGTGTTGCCACAAGGCTGGTGCTGCACCAGTGCATGGCATCTGTTATCAACTCACACTGCACTGGGAAAATATTTATAATCAACTTGCTAGTTGCATCTAGTGCAAAACTCATTTTCCCAGTGAAGTGTAATTTGATGACAGATACTGCCTGTGCGAGTTTCACCAGCACCAGACTTGTGGCAACACTAGCACAGAGCAAGATTTTGGGGCCAGCCGCGTGGCTGCCGTTACACTGGACGAGCCAAGGATGTCTCGGGAAGTGTATTAGCTCAACCTTGGAGCTTCACGTTAGACGGCGCGTGCACCAAAACCGTGAGCACGTTTTTTCTAGCCAGCATGGCAAGCTTGTCATCCAGCTCTACCTGGAGATTGTTTCGTGCTCATAGCTGAACTGCTTCGCTTGTTAAGGACTCATCTGGACTTGTAAATTTCGTGTGTGACCACCTGTCAACAGATTTTAGTTCCATATCTCCTAACACAACAGCCCTATGGCTCATCAGTTTTCTCTCAGCGACTCGCATTCGAAGGGTTCAAAAAGCTTGTGCTTGACATGACAAGTAGTAGTATATGTAGCAGATTATATTGTATCTGTATCTCAAGCAACCAGCCGTCTAACCTACATGATAAACGACAACATTAGTCCCCGTTCCCTGACCCTGTGGCCATGCAAGATCAGAATCTGTTCAAATATGAACGCAGAGAAGAAAAAACGTACCCTGGCAAAAATCTCAATTATCCATTCCCTATCTGCGATAATCCCAATGTACTGTTGCGGACGTAAATTCTTCTCTACGACGTCGCGAAACGGCAAGCGCGTCTCCACTTCACCCGCCACCCAGTAATGGCCTAATTCTTTGGTCGGGGAAAACACAGGGGGCCTAGAGAGCGATGGCGAGTGCGACGTGATGACTGCTTCTTCTGTCGACTTTGCCTTTGCCCGTCGCGTTCGCAGAGGGTCATAATCGCGTACCACCAAAGGGGAGAAGCCAATGATCCAGAAAGGGCCAGCTGGTTTCGGTAGAATATTCCCCCACCTGTGGGGATATTTGAAGATGCGCGTCGCAGCTGGCCCCCAGTCCGCCCAGGGTATAGCGCGCACTTCGTTCGTGTCAGGGGGGACTGTAGCGAGGAGTGAGGGGACGCAGACGGTCATCCAGTATCTAGACCGTTCGCGAACGTTGGCTGCGCATGTCATTTTCTGGTCCAGAAGGAGGAGTCCTATTGTGCCGACTTTGGAGGAACGGAAGGGGACGACTCGTTTCCGCCTGAGTTGGGAAAGTGCGCTGCATTCTGAGGTCGGAATCCATTCCTTCCTGACTTTTGACACGGCAAGAGCGAAGAGGGGCAAAACCGGAAACTCGAGTAAACACACCGTTTTCAGGCGCGGTTCCGAGTCTGGAGGGGAGGCAAGCTCAAGCCTGCAAATCTCCAGGCTGGTCATCTGGCAATTCACCAGCATTATCAGGCTGTTGTCGATTACCACGAGCCTCGGAACCCAAAATGGCGTCAACCTATGTAACAATTCTATCTCGCGAAGCTTTGAATGGTTCGTGAGCCCCGGAGATGAACGAGAGGGACGGACAGGTTACTCACAAGAGTCACGACTCCCGATTTCCATGAGACGAGGTAAAGACAGCAGAGGTCGCGTCCCGACATCACCGTTGTCACGACATAATCCCCAAGGATATCGACCGCTGCGTAGGCCACATCAAGGATGGTATTTACGGGTAGCCGCACGTTGTTCCTCGAGGAAAGTGGATGAGGAGTGCCTGTCGTGAATTCAAGGAATGCGAGCTCGACAATTGCACCAGAGTTGGTAAACTGTGTCCTAAAACTCGTGAGATCTTGCACTCCGGAAATGAGAGAGGACTCGGACCCAATACCTGAGGACTACGACCAAGTTATGGTCTACGGCTGTCACAAACCCCACTGGAACGGTGATATGGTCAACTGAAATATTGACCCAACGCAGTTCCTCGTTCGGCTCTGCAGAGCGAAGATCGACGTATCCATATTGTAGTGTGCCGGCTGACTTTCTCAAGTTGTAGATCAAGTAGTCATCTTGAAGAGAATAGGAATGGTCCACGTCGGAGAGGAAGTTATGAACGGGGGTGAGTTGTAAGTTATTCCATGATTGTTCGTGGTATCTCAGACGCTTGATGCGTTCGGGGAGTGGGATATCGGAAGGGATGTGGTCGTCAACGCCGCTGATCTGAGCAAGTAAGATATACTGAAGGTACATGCTGTCGGCGATGACGATTCGAATCTTGCGACATGTTCGTTGTATAGCGCACAAATCGATGAGGGATAGATACGAAAGAATACGAATGAGCAACTCCGCTGGGAGGTCGAGGAGGGTGAGCGCACATGAATCTAGCGGCATGTTGTGCAGCGGAGGAGTTCAAAGTCGCGATGGTGTCGACAGGACATGCATCGCGGCCACATGCTGCGCTTAGCGCCCACTGCGCTCGGCGGCTGCGAGTTGCGGAAACGGTTTCCGACAATTCGGTAGTTGTTGTCTCGGTCACTTGACAAGAGCCGCGTCCTTACAATGTCCACATATCCACGAAATAAGCCCCCCGTCAATGTCGCAGAAGTTCTTTCCATAAACGCCAAATATCGAATCTCCCCCCCATGATTCGGAACTCCCTCTCCGGGCCCATTCATTCGATGTCTACTGTAGTCAATCACTCAGGTAAGGTGACTTCGAGGACGCTACGATGCTAAGCTAGGGGGGCATCTTATTTAGTCCTAGGATATCAAGCATGAAGCATCATGCGTGTCGAGGAATCTCACCTGTTAAAACTGGCCCATTCGTCAACTTTTCCTGTTGGCCGTCAAAATTTCCCATGTGCCTATTGGGAGGGGTCTCAATGCTCCACGAGTTTAGACAACTCTCTCGCTAACTGCAACTTACGGATTGTGTCATGCTAATTCACATACATGCCGCCCCCTGTGGCCCGTACCGGTGTAGTAACCTATGAAATCGTTCCGTGCAAGTTCATATAGAGCCTCAAAATCAATTTTTATCCAGATTGTTCTGTTTTCCCGGCGCTTTCATGACAAGGGAAATGCCGACGTTGTCGTCGGCCACCACAGTGGGGCATTCGGGAGTGCATAGAATGGCAGCTGTCCAAAAACTGCTCCAATTTTTGCGAATTTATGGAACCGCTGAGCGACTCGATGCCGTGTCCAGCTAAACCGCCTGCAGAGACAATGGCCCAAAATGGGTCCATAGTGTTTTCACGTCCAAGATGATCGATCATACAAGGCTGTGGTTGCCAGTGGGACAATCATATCCGGGTTGCCCGGTTGAGAGGCTGTTGGGAGAGTCCTGGGCCACGCCGGACCTTGCGTGAACTTGAATGGCTGGATCGCTCGTATTGCACCGACTATTGATAATGCCCAATAAGAATAGGAATGATGTGGGCCAGATCCAACGCTCCAGGTGCCGCGCAAGTATGTTTCTGGTTTGGAGCACCTCAACGATGTCTTGGGCCGTGCAACAGACAAGGTAGATCTCGGAGCCGTGCATGCAAGCACATCTCTCAGGCCCATCAATATCTGATATAAGAGCGGACTCGATGCTTGATACGCATCTTCGTCATCAAGGTCTGGTTCTATGTCCTCACCATTCGGAGAACGAGTGATCTGGAATAGCCGTAACAGCATAGAATTACGAGTAGGGTTGACGTCGAACAGTAAAGCTCTAATTTCGTACACACGAGGCAGCAGACCATGTTCCCTCCAAATTGGTTCCATGGCCATGCATTTGGTACTTGAGAGTTATGCAACAGAGAAGGAAGATCTTGGAGGCCATCAATATTCAGTCGAAAGAGATCAATCATTTCTGATAATCATTGCAAACTGAGGAGTTTGACAATGGGATTTACTGTACAGGCAACTCGGAAGAGTCGAAGGAGGAAAGATCAAATCTGATTGTTGGAACACTTGGTATTCTATGACCATTAGTACCGGGCACCGCAGTGTCACCACTCATCAAATGACCGAGATCGAACAAATCTAAGGATTGTGACAAAATGAGGAGCATACCGTAGAACGGGCAAGTCGGAAAATCAAAGTCGGGTATATTTCTTACGTAGCTTTTGATGGTTCCTGCAGTCAATAGCCAGCAAGCAAGGTACAGTAATATGCTGTACCTTGTATTTACAATTCTCGGAAGCAACGAGCACATTATCTCACTTTAAAAGCGTCATCGCTCACAGTACTCGATTGATCCGGAAACAGGTCTTCCGATCAAACTAGCGACACGTAGACGATGAATTGAGTCTCCACACAAGTCTCTACAACAAGCATGGGTTGGATCTCAGCGTTCTGGCCAATGGATGGATTCAGAACGGGTAACAGCGCCTCGCGCAAGAGAACGGAACGGTCAGCCGGGCTCGGTCGAGCCACAGATCGGCACTATCCGATACACGGACCACTAAGAATCATTACCGCTTTTCGAGCGAGTCGTCGTCGCAGCTCCACGTACAACTTGGAGGTTAGACCAGGACATCGGGAATATATATGACATATCCACCTCGTTCGGCCTACTCGGAGTCGTGACCAGCGGCATGTACGAGTTGAGTGGCGAGGTGCTGTAATTATCTGGTACGGCGAGTTTACTACGAGTGGTGCAGGTGGGCAAGATCGCCAGCGCCGCTCAAAGTTGATAATGAATTCTGTGAGTTTGAAGATGGAAAGGGAGGAACTTTTGGCGTTCCTATATGTGCCTTGAAACCGTCGCTACATGCATTAGAGGAACAGGTTTCAAAATGATCATGGTTGGCGGTGTGGCCGGGCGCGGCGGTACTGTGTGTACTACTCACTGGCACCCGGTCATCCGAGCTTACGCGGGCAGCGAAAGATAAACCGTGCGCACAAACAAGCACGCGTTGCTTACTGCCGTCAAATCTGATGCGCTTCAGATCCGCATATCGAACGTTATTAATAACCGTCACAGCGGTCCCAACTGAACTTGAAGAGATTCAATTGGAGCTCGGAGAGTACTACTAGTAGTAGCTAGTTACGACGAAAATGATGTTTTTTTACGACATGATCGTGATCAAGGAGAACTTGGCCTAGGTCATGGCAGTGGTGAAATGCTACACAGGAATACCATTTACTGCATATTATCCACCACCTCGGCTGAGGTGCGAAGCCAGGACCGGCGATGCCGCTCACAGCACGCGGTCACGGTACCGAAGCCACTGGCACAGCCTAGACTGTGAGTCGGGCAAGGCTAGTTCGTGACGTTATACCCCGACTCTACATTGCGCGCGGGCAGGGCGATCTGTCCTGCTTGACACCTTGTTAGCAGCACTGAGGGCTGAGCACGGTTGAGTACATATCACGATGCTCTCGTCAGTCCGTCATCATGCATTAAGCGTCATGATTGCCGCCTGGTGACAATACGACATGATATGATGTGACTTAACTCAATCTACTTCCCCCATGGGCATGCTCAGGTAGCAACTTATAGTAATAACTTCGCTGAACCAGGGCGCTGAGAGGACCCATTTGTGTGATTGCGCTAGCTAAGAACCGAAATCAAAAAAAAATTAAGTGGTTGTACTGTCTCCTTTTGGTAAACCCCACAGCATCGCATGACTTGTTGTAAGCCATAGACTCGGACAGTTTGGTAGGCAGTGACTAAATGGCTAATTAACTCTGCACAGCATTCAAAAATAAAAAAAATTGCCTCCGTTACAGCCTGAAGATCCCCATTCTTGAAGGCCTAACAGAGCCCTTTTGACTCCTCATGATTATGTAGATTTGTGGCTGATGATAGCGTAGTTGCATTGAATGCTGACACGACCATTGGAAAGTGCACAAACAACAGTGGATGATATAGATTTTCTCAGAATTCGTTTCCTCGAAGTCAATGAGACGGTGGCCATGAGCACAGTAAGTTACTGTAGCCAGGAAGTCCACTTGTTGCGATTGTTAGCCGACGGGTAACTTACGCTTATTTTCTCCCTAACGCTAAACGTCTTGTTGATGGCATCGTTTATCTCGTCTTCTTACACCGCCTCACCGGAACTGGACAGCACTGTCCATCGTTATCGTGCTTTGTCTTTGACCTGGCTTTTACTCGGCGCCATGTGCGTGGTGCCAGTCTAACGCCTCCAGTATAAAAGTCACCATGAACGACGGACAAGCTCTCCATAATTTTCTTACGAACTTCCAGAGCAGGGCTCCCATAAACTTCCTTCAACTTTTCTCGTTTCGACAGCATTTATTCAACCATCATCATCCAGTTAACGACTAGTACCCATCATCATCGTCATCATGGTCCAGATCTTTAATATCTTGTTCCCACTGCTGGCTGTGTCTACTGTCTCAGCAATCCCCATGCAGAAGCGCATCTCACAAACAATCTCAGAGTCGACGCAGCAGTGGGTGGCGGCTTGCGTGCGCATCTTCTCTCTTCCCTCTGCATCGTAAAGACAGCGTTTAATCTCGTACACTTTACAGGAAAAAGCCGGCGGCGCAGGGAGGTGCAACACGATTTCACAAACCGCTTTCACGACCCTCCTCGCTGCAGGCGGAAACTGCGACCAGCAGAATGCCGCTGATTCAATGGTCGACCTTGCCAAGACTCTTAATAACGACCCTAATATGATCCGACTGGCTCAGATATTCGTGCAACAGCCCAGGAACGCGGTACTTATTCACCTTCACCCCCCTTCCCCCGAAACTTTTGTTGACGCCTAACGACCCGTTTCTAGCCCGAGCGCCTGTCAGTGCCCTATTGTCAAAAGGCGCCCAGGAATAAAGAACTCATCGGGTTCTTCCACTGCCAGTTTGCCGGTGTTGTCCTGAACAAGTTCAGTGGTGACCAGACTGGCAACTTGCCTCTTGGTGTCCGTGCCGTGAACCCACCGGGATCTTGCCCTGCTCTTGCCACGACTGTACCTGATGGCAAGCAGCTCGACACCCTGGTTACGTCTCCAGGGAAGCCTATTGGGTGGGTGTTTTGATATTCATGTGTCCCACAATCAGAAGCGCTCATCAAGAGAACAGAGGCTCAGCCGGCGCAGCAACAACAGCAGCAGCCACAAAATCGACAGCCGCGAAATCGACAGCCGCGAAATCAACAGCCGCAAACTCGACCAGCGCAAAGCTGACAGTCGCAAAGTCGACTGTCACAACAGCCGCAAAGTCGACAGCACCATGAATGTGACCGCTGATATGTATTGACCTTGAAATAGATGACTCTTAAGTTATTCATGAAATGTTGTAGCATACAAGCCCATAATGACTTACCTTGCCTAATCCGAATCATTCGTTTGGCTCCGTTTGGAGTGATCTTGGTCGTCTGCATCATACATCTTGTCTCGGTTGAGCATGGACTAGAGTCTGATGGTGCATGCGAGCCATGTGAAGGCTGTGATGGTTGCTCGTACAGGTTAGCTGCAGCTACCCGATGATGATCTCCGTTGGGGTTGACTTGGCATACACCACCTGCAGCCAAGTCCCATAGTCTTCCAGGCGTTACATCAGACCACGATAACAAAAGAGCCGTGATGTTTCTTGACTCACCGATCAGATGACTTGAGGGTCCGAGTCTTGGCACCTGACATCTGCGACAGTCCCTGTGTATCCTGAGAGTACGTGTATCTGCGTCTTTGTGCGCATATCTCAGACGCGCGCTGACCCGTCACGACAGGAGGTAACGAGCACGTCAAAGGTTGGATGAATACTGAGGGCGTAGACACCGGAGAGATGGACATGGAGGTACTAGGTGACCTTGTTGGCCTCGAGGTCCCAGCATTTTACCATCTAAGTTCGCGCGCAATAGGATATAAGTCGTTTTACAGAGCTCGAAACAGACTTGCCTCGTCCTCACGACACGAGAACAGATATGGATGATGAGGCGACACCGTGAGGCCACGTACAGTGGAGATGTGACCAGTGACTCGGAGCAACGTCGCAGTTCCTGCACCTGTAGCGAACCATTTGTTTCATGGCTTGACGGAAACGCTGCGGCCCCATCCCAAACGTCCAGAAAATGACGCGTACCAGTTTCCACGTGTGCGTGATATGTTGGCTTGATCAGCCTTGATGAAATCGCAATTCGCAAATTCGCAAATGACTAGAAGTGCCGACCGCGTCGGCCTCGACCTTGCTTGAATTTGCAGGAAGTATCAAATGCAAAGGGACGT
>QLPA01002590.1:0-10025 GCA_003313945.1 Lactifluus pinguis | reverse complement strand
AGGCAGTTCCACCTGCCTCAGTCGTCAGTTTTACGTCGTGACGAGGACGCGAGCGACTCAGACGTCCCCGCACATGCTTCAGCCAATTCCATCAGTGCCCGCTTGCGTTTGATAGACGCATAAGTTCCATCCAACAAACATCCCCCGCCGTACCATTTGTGGTCCTTTGGTACCTTGCAGACCCCTAGTCCTGGCATACATCGGATGTGGGGAACAGCGCAATCGCCGCTGGTGTGGCCGACCATCTTGTCGTGGAATTGACAATGCTTGAAGTCCGCCTCTTTGAAACCTTCTTCTTTAACGATGGCGGCTAGTTCCAGATCGTACGCAGGGAAACTAGGAAGGTCGAATCTCTCAGGCCCTCCGGAATCGAGTCCCAGCTTATCAAGTCCGTGGCAGTGGAGAGCAATCTGTTGTCGCAGTTCCATACCTGCACCTCTCTGCTGAGGACCCCGTTGATTACCGTAGCTCCGGTCCAGCATGTATTCGGTGGAACCGAACTCTGGGAAGGACCATGTTTGAATGACTTTGTCCTCTTGGCTAGCTGCGGTCGTTTGAACCGCTGTTTCGCGGCGAGTGGGAGGATGCGTGATCGCACTGTCCGTCTGCGTAACAGCGACAGCGGGTGCTGGAGGCACATGGAAGATGTTGATCGTGCGCCGCCCCTCTTCGTCTTCTTCAAACCACGACGCATCTGGCGTTTCCGGTCGTCCGAAGTCAGCCATTCGGGTGGAGACCAAGGTGTCTCGTCCGTCGGTGAAGATCCTTGTTCGCTGGGGAACCCTGGGGTTGTCCTGTCTCCACTCGAAGTCTTCAAGGCAGCGAGCACACTGTCGAAGGTTAGTTTCGTATGGTTTATTGGGATTGTATGGCCAGTTGTAATAGGCCTCTTCTCCAGCTCGGACGTGATGAGGTATCCCCAAGCAGACGTATCGTACGTGTTCGTAAGTGACTGTGTTGGGGTGGTCAGGTTCTCGATTGGCTTTGTAAGGGTCATAAAAATCCGCGTCCGCTTGGCTGGCCTTCCGGATTCGGCGAAGACTGAGGTGGAGGTTGGCTTCTCGTAGTTGGTCCCAATCAAACGGCAGGGTTGTCGGCAGACAGTTCATGAAAGGTTTATCGGTGGAAGATGCAGAGGGTCTCTCGGCAATAATATTTGTGTTCGCAGCGATGTTTATGAGTGATGTGGATGCGGCTTCCTGGGATGAATTCGTGGAATAGGTGCGAGGTAAATGGGGGCTCGTGGAGGAGGGAGCGAAGTTGCATTGCTTCGTTGTGATCGTTGCCCGTCTTATTATACTTTTTCGCGTTTTCGTGGGGTTCCTCTTGTGGAACTCTGTTACTAAGTCATCGGCGTGAACATTGTCAGCTGGTTCCCATGTGTTGTGAGCGTGGGGGTAGCCCTTCCACTTTAGGAAGTACTTCAATTGTTCTTTGTTACGCCCTACCCGCTTTGAGTCTAGAACTTGTTCCACTTCATATTCTTCTTCCCCTTCTATTACGTCCGGGGGTGGTTTCGTAAAGGGTGCGCCGTACTCCTCCGTCTCCTTATAGGGTGCAAGGAGTGATGCGTGGAAAACGGGGTGGATGCGTTTCTTCTGCCATTGGTCCGGGAGTTTTAGTCGGAAAACCACCAGGCTAATCACCTGAGTTACCCTGAAGGGTCCATAACGTTTCGGTGCCAGTTTGGCGAAGGGGTGTGATGTTTTCAAGTTCTTCCCATCAAGCCAGACCTGGTCCCCCTTTTCGAATGGTTTGTATGCTTGGCGGCCTCGCTTCTTGATGTTCCTTTTCTGGAGGAAGTCTTGCGCTCTTTGGATAGCTTGTCTGGCTTGGTTACGTTTTTCTATCAAATAACTCTTGCGTCGGTCCACATCTGGTACTGTCGCTTCCTTTTCTGAGTGCCACACTGTTGGGTTATGTCCGTATAGTAGATCGAATGGGGTTTGTTTAGTTGTCTCATTCATCCACGAGTTGTGAACGAATTGCGCCAAGGGGAGCCAGCTGGCCCAATCGTTTTGCTGGAAGTTTCCGTAGACTCGAAGATATTGTTCCAGCCACTGGTTTGTCCGCTCTGATTGTCCATCAGTTTGCGGGTGGTACGCTGTGCTGATGTTCTGGTCGATCCCCAATTGTCTACACAATTCCCTAGTCCATTTGGAATTGAATCTAGGGTCGCGATCGGATATGACTCGTTTTGGGGGTCCAAAGTGGGGAAATACTTCTTTCGCGTAGCACTTCGCTATCCCCTCGCTATCGATGGTCTTGTTACATGGAATGAAGAAAGCCGCCTTGCTGCAATCGTGGTCGGTAATGGTAAGGATACTGTCATATCCCTGAGACTCGGGTAGGTCCATAATCAGGTCCAAGGCGATGGTGGCGTATGGGATGTGACTTTGTTTTGGTGGGATCGGTACTAATGGGACTTTTGGTCGGGTTGTCCCACTCTTAGTGCTTTGACAGGTCACACACCCACACACGTAGTTCGTTACAAAGGCGCGCATGTTCGGCCACCAGTAGTCCTTGGCGATCGACGACCATGTTCGTAGGATCCCTGGGTGACCTGCCGTTCGATGGTCGTGATACATTTGTAAAATGCTTCGGTGGACTTCTGGTCCTCCAGGGACCGCTAGTCTTTCCCCTTTATACCATCTGACCTTGTGGAACTCTTCCCGTTTCTCAATCCCTTCTTCCCTTTCCCATAGTTGTAGCTCTTCTTGGTTGTCGTGTTGTGCTCGTTCCACCTCTAGTTCCAAGGATTGTTCTTCCGTAAATAGGCGCAAGAAGAGTTCAGGGGGCAGGACCAGTACGTTATCATGGTTCTTTTCTCCCTGGTCGCAACCTGGCGGTCGTGAGAGAGGGTCTGCCCTGTTCGTTTTGCCCGGTCGATGTATGATTTTCATGTTGTATTCTGCTAGTTTTGGGATGTATCTTGCTACCTGTCGATTGATTTTATGGGCTTCGCAGTAGTATTGGAGGTTAGCGTGGTCGCTAACCACAGTGATTGGGTGCGTTGAGCTCAGCAACAGGTGTCGCCAATGGTCTAATCCTCTGATCATGGCGAGGAGTTCTCGATCATGTATGTCATAGTTTCGTTCTGCTGTATTGAAGGTCTTCGAGTAATATCCCACTGGTCGCAACTTTTCATTTTCATCTGGTTGGTGTAGGATCGCTCCGCTAGCGTATTGCGACGCATCCACTTCCAATACGAACGGTCGGTCCAGATTCGGTCGTTGTAACACTGGGTCAGATGTGACGTGGTGAATGAGTTGGTCTACTGCGTTTGTACAATCTTCGTCCCATTTGAACTTGATTCCCTTTTTGAGTAGGTTCGTCAATGGTCGTGCAACGTTAGCAAAACCAGGGATAAATTGTCTTTGATATCCCAGGATGCCTAGTGTGCTGCGCACTTCGCGAACCGACTTCAACCGGCGCGGCCACGAATCCAGCCCATGCTTTTTGCTCGGGTCGATACGGATAGTCCCTTGGTCGATGACATACCCCAGGAATTCAACTTGTTTTTCGGCGAATCGACACTTTTCTGGTTTCAGGAAGAGTGACTCTCTTTCCATGATTTCCAAATATTCGTCGGTGATTTGGTCGTGAAGGGCAGGGTCATCTGGCGTCACGATAATGAAGTCGTCCATGTACCAATGCACCCATCTTGGGTATTTCCTTTTTAGCGGGGCAAAGATTCGATCCATCATTCTCTGGAAAGTGGCCGGCGCGTTACACAGTCCGAAGGGCATGACTTTTGCTTCGAAGAGACCTTCGTCCATTTTGACCGCGGTGATCCATTGGCTATCGGGATGGATTCGAATATTGTAGTATCCATCTCGTATGTCAAACTTCGACATGAGCTTGGCGTCCCCCATCTGATCTAGAATTGAGTCGATACGCGGTAAGGGGTAAACATCCTTCACGGTATGTTCGTTAACCGCCCTGTAGTCATAGACAGGCCTAAGTCTTCCGTCTTGCTTCTTAATGTAGAAGAATGGGCTTGACCATGGTGAGTTGGATTGCGCCATGTATCCTTTGTCTTGTTGTTCCTTCAGGAAGGTTCTCATCGATTCTGTTTCCTCCGTTGTCAGTTTGTACGTTTTGCAGTTGATGGTCTTCGGGGCACTCGGTAATAGCTTGATGACATGATCTTCTGGTCGTGATGGGGGGAAGCGTTTGGCGGCTTCTTCTGAAAAGACCTTGGCATGTCTTTCGAAGCGTTCTGGGACGGTGACGGTGGTTTGATTGCGTCCTTCTTTTTGTGCCCACTGTTGACTAAAGCTGGTTTTGCACGCTTTTAGTCTCTTTGCCGCCCACTTCAGTTTCCAGCTTTTCCCTGTAGTGGCTAGTTTGATTGGAGGTCCTTCCACCTTGCCTTGTTTCCAGTTAATTTTTGGGTCGAATTCTTTGAGCCATGGGTATCCCAGGATCAGTCGGTCTTCCCCTAGGTTGGTTATGAAGAACATTTGGGCAGCCTCTTTTCTCCCTTTCAGTACGTTGAGAAGGCAGTATTCCGCAATTTTCCCGTCTTGGTTTTCGGTCCCGTCCACATTATAGACCGTTCTTGCTTCTTTGAGAGGGAGAACTCCAATCCCTAGTTTCTTAACCATTCGTGGGTCTATGAAGTTTTCCGTAGCACCGCTGTCCAGCAGCGCCTTTTCTGCAACCGCTTTTGTCGCACTTGTAAACGATAGGGGAACGTCCAGTGTATTTGATCTCGAGATACGACATATTTGAGTAAAGCGGGCTCGTACCCGGGTTGCGTGGGCCGAGCCATTCAAAAATCCTCTTCGTCTACCATTCCTTCCAGTGCTTCGTCAAAGGCCCCTTTTCCACATTTGGCCCTGAGTGCTCGTAGCATGGCTACTGGGGATTCTTCTTCGTCAACCTGGGTGGCCTCGTCATCGTCCTTTGCTTTGGTTCTCCTAGCTTTAGGTGGCTGGGAGGGTTGGCCTGGTTTCTGCCCTTTCTTTTTAGGACAGTCTTTAGAGAGGTGGCCTTGCGCCTCGCAAAAGAAGCATCGTCCTTCTTTGCGTAGCTTCTGCTTCTTCTCCCAGTTACTGGGCTCTACGCGAGTTGCATCGATGTCCATGGCCCAGGGGTCTTTTTCTGGTTTGGGGGTTTTTTTCTTGTTCATAAAACGTTGGGCCCATCCAGAGGCTTCCTTTCGAAGTGTGATTTCGTGCTGTAATTGGAGATAGGCATCGTTGTGTAAGACTGCGAGGTCTTGCCATTCCCTCATGGTGGTCGGCTTCGCCCCTACTTGTTTCAGCATGCTCGTGAGGAGGCCTAAGTCCAATCCTCTCTTGAAGAGACACATGGTTCCATCGCTATCAGCATCCCAGCCAGCTTTCTTCCTTAGTCGATTGAATTCCGCAATGTAGGAGGACAGTTTTCCTTTGCAACTTTTCATATCTAAACGTTCCAATTTTGTGATGGCCTCGTCCTCCTTGTTGGTGTCTTTGAAAGCTGCATCTAGGGCGTCTTCGAAGTTGGTCCAGAGGTCTTCGTCGTTTTCTCCAAGTTGTACCACTTCTTGGTCCAGTTCATCTAGGTAGTCTTGTACCCAGGCCGAAACCTCTGGTCCTTTAATCAATCCTAATTTGGTTAGGACACGATTATATGGGATGGCAATATCGTCATGATTTCTGTTTATCGCACGATACATCCTCCATTCTTGCTGGAATACGTTGTAGAGTTCCCTGTCTCCTTTGAAAATCGTGGGGGCTACACCTTTTAGGCCATTTCGCGGGTGGTTTGCTGGGGGAGCTTGTCCTACTGCGATTCCTCCGCCCCCACCTCCTCCACCGCCACCGCCTCCGCCACCACCTCCGCCACCTCCGCCACCACCTCCGCCGCCACCTCCAATAGCTTGTCCGCCACCACCTCTGCCACTGCCACCTCCTCCAGACCCACTGGCCCCACTAGTCTGTGTTTGAGCCGGCTGGGTCATGGTTCCTGATCTCAGGTGTATGGGTGGGGATGAGATGGTGAGAGCGCTCATGGCATGGTCTATGGGGGTGATAGGCGTGGTTGTTTGTGGATCGGCATCTTGTTGTGTTGGTGGGGAGGTTCTAGTGGGGCCTTCTTCGGCCGACGAGTCTGGGGCGTTAGGTTGCGCTGGGGAGCTTCCTTCGGATTCACTCCCACTGTCGTGTTCTTCTTCGGAAGGTTGCATTGACGGTGTTAGTTCTAGCTCATTGAAGATGTGGTCGAATTGGGTAAACTTCATGTTGGGTTGCGTCCAATACTCGCTGTCTCGCCAATAGATTTCGTACCACCGGTGGTTTATAAATTCGCACGGGGTTCTGACTTTCCTTCCGTACTTTTCTACGTTGTACCGGTAGGTGTCTGGTTTCTGAAATAGTTGGTATGCTTTTCGCTTGGGTTCTAGGTAGCGGATCTTCCCCTTTTGTTCGATGGTTAGATCGTCGTCTCTTCGTGGGGTAACTCTGGTTTTGTGTTCTGGAGCGTCTTTGTCCCACACGACCTTTAATGACCTGTCACGGTATCGGTCCAGCGTTGGGTGTGGAATGTAATAGTGTTGTCTTGCTGGTAGATGACCAGCACGTTTCCTTGCTCAGTTTGGAGCAACTCGGTTTCTACTACTTCTAGTAGTTCTTCTAGGAACTCTGCGATTCGGCACCAATGTCGCAGTGCTTCAAACCAGTATGGGCCTTCTGTCAGTTCTACGTTTCGTACGTATAGTTCTGCTACTTGTTTCTTCAGGAGCAGGACTTCGATTAGTTGCTCTTTGATTCTGACTTGGTCGCCAGCTGAAAGACTGCTGGCCAGGGTTGCTGTTTCTGTGGGGAGGAGCTTCGGCTTTTGTTACGGCTCAACTAGGGCCGGGTCCCAACAAGGGTTCTGTTCGTTTCTGACCTCTCCCAAGGTCTGGACTCTGGGTCACTCCAAGTGACGACACGCAGAGTCTCCTGGTGTTGTAGCACAACCAGCAAGCTTCGACGCAGCCTTACTAGGGCGTATAAGAGGATAAGAGCAGAGAAGAAAGTACGGATGAGGAGATTGGCAATGACTAGGAGAGGTTAGACAGTTGATTCGGGTTAAAGCTGAAGCTGGGGTACAAGCTACCAGCCGAGGCCTATTTATACAATGTACGCTAATTGTTGTACTAAAAAGGACGAACAATAAGCACAAGTCAAGAGCAATGGAATGCGGCCAAAAACGGGAGGACAATAGAGAAAGAGAACAATAACACTGGACAGTTTTGGGAGAACAATAGCGGCACATCAGTCAGCAAGAAGATCATGAGTCATCGTAAGGGAGTAAGGAATCATGTGGTCCATAACGTGTCCTGATTCCGTAACACGGGAGTTTCGTGCTTTGACAGGCTCAAGTTTTAGTGCAACATCCAGCCTAGTTTTGATGTCCCGTCCTAAGTATACATTTCCTAGGGGATTGAGCAAAATCGAAAGGTGAGACGGAAATAGAACAACTTACCATGGGTTCCAGAGCCCAGTAACTTGCCCAGCCTATATCGTCCACGTACGCGAACTACGCTAGGCTGAAGGATGCTGCTGAGTTTGCCTGAATCTGACATGGGGTATGATATACACAAGTTGTGTTGGGTGATATACACGAGTTGTGTTGGATTATATACACGAGTTGTGTTGGGTTGATGTTGACCTTCATGAAGTTAGAACTCCAAGCTCCGACTCTCCGCAAGTGGATCGCACGTGCCATTTTGCAGAGGGGGGATCAGACAATGTTTTAGGCGCATGATGTACGAAAGTCCAATATCTGGGTGGTATCACGTTAAACTAGCAGTAAAGGTCCTTATCCCTAAGTGTCGTAGACTCAGTCTAAATTCATAGCATCACCAAGTAGTGCATCCCTCGTGGTTTCGACGTCCCCGCCCAACAAAGCATCGAGCATAATCCGAGTCTCTGGTTCTTGCTTGCTCTCTCCCATCATTTCACTCTCTGCCGTCTTCCAACCAACCATGAAGTCGAGACGCTGCTTCTTTAGCAGGAATTTTAGCATCTGCAACGCCTCCATGAGGGCTGGGGTGATCCGGTTTCGCTTCTTGGTATCGGTCTCCCCAGCCGACGAAAAAACTCGTTCGCTTGGAACAGAAGATGCTTGAATGGGGAGGTAGTCCATGGCCATAGCAAAGAGGGTAGGGAATTCAGACTTGTGGGCCTTAGCGGTAGCATGAGTCGTAGATTTGAAAATGAAGCAAATTCATTTACGTACCTCCCAGAATGTCAGGATGTTGGTGTTTTCCGTGGTCAAGGAACTCGAAATGTACTTTGTGAATTCATCTTCGACGCTCCACGTCGATGCCGGGCCATCAGATCTGGGGTGTATGGGATGATCATCGAGTTGGAAGCGCGTCGACGTCATCGCGTACGATGGAAGCTTGGGGGGGGGTTGGATGGATTCCACAATTGACGGCTTCTTTGCACGATACTCGCGCATCTATAACAAATAGTGAATGTCAGAATGCAGCTACAGCCTGCAGGTAAATATTACCAGATCGAATGTGACTTTTCTAGCCAGATCTATATATTTTTTCTCCCATTCGCGCTGGATCCATGAGAAGCGTGAGGCAGGATCGAGAACTATGAAGCGGCGAAGCCAATTTATATCGTGATTCAGTAACTGTCCCGACCCCAGCAAATCGGGGAACCTACCCAAGGCGACAATGTACGCATCAGTGTCGTCCATCCGTTTGTAATATTTCTGCGCCCAGAGCAAACCAATATCTGCCCAGCATTTTACTTGTGGGTATCTAGCACCCAGTTTTTCCCATTTAGTCATGAGAAGTTCGAAACTGGCGATGGCACCACACAAGACTGGCATCGATTCAGACGACATAGTTTGCAAAACCACATGCGCAGCCTCATGGATTGTAAGGTTGACCAATGTGACGTGCAAAGAGTATTTGGGGACGTACCTCTAGAACAACTTCTATGCTCTCTAGGTGGTCCCACTCAGTATCGCTTAGCTTCATAGATGCGATCGACGGATTCTGCGCAAAGTACGAATCTACAGCCTAAATACCTAGGGTCAGTGCCGACAGTTCGTTCGAAGCTCGAACGCGTGTACTCACCTTCTTCAGGAAACGAAAACGCCGGATCATCAGGTAGACAGAATCCCATTGAGTCTTGACATGCAGCTTGAGTTCTAGTGGCCGTCTATTCTTTGACTCGGGAGAATTCAGCTCGGGATGATCTTTTGGTAACTCGGGGTCATCGTCCATGCATTGCTTGACAATACGCACAAACGATTCCTTTCTGGAGTATGATGAGTGTATGTAGCGGACAAAATCTGCAACACGTTTGATAGGACCGTCCTGCAGAGGGTCAAACTCATCACCTTGAGGACTTGCGGCGATGATGTGGCCAGTGCAGATGTTGACAATGTGTGGGAAACACCTGATGCGATGATTGCGATGATTGAATGCAACCTCACGCTTGTCACGTAGTAATTCTTGCAGCTCTTCCATGGCGACCGCATTATTTGCGGCGTTGTCAAGAGTGAAATGACCGATCTAATCATTTAAGTAAAGCTCTTGGTTTAATACACGGTCACATACCTTGAGCGGGTCAATCTTAGCACGATCGATAAGATATAGGATGGTATCAGCAATATTTTTACCCATATGTGCATCAGTAAGGGGGTGAAAGCCGATTAGAGCAGCTTTCAAAACAAGAATATTGTTCTCCCGAGAAATCCAGTGCGATGTTAGAGCAAGATATGGCGTCAAGTTTGCACTTGACCAGATATCCGTGGTGAAACTTATCCGACCGCACGACCTCTATTTGGAGTAATGGGTCAGTGCTCCTGTCATCAAAGGAAATGACCAACAGCGAGTTCATCACACAAATCCTTGAACCTATTTGCCCATTCAACAGTAATTCGTTCACGTACTTTGTCGCGATGTGGGAAGATGTCAAGTGCAGGTCACAGGACATAGCAGATATCACGAAATTCAAGGCAATCGACTACGCGAAATGACTAGGTTTGAGATATAAGCTACTAACGGAAGTGAGACAGGA
>QLPA01002589.1:0-14144 GCA_003313945.1 Lactifluus pinguis | reverse complement strand
CTCCAGCTCGCTAAATCCAAAGAGTTTCTTGAGTTGGCCGCGCAAGGAGCCGATTTTGAGAAGCAAATCAATGATACTAAAGCTATTCACGAAGTTGGGTATGAACAAATTGGACCTGCGGCGAGCCCGATGACGTCCATGTGCTCCCAATTCGTGAGCACAGCATGCGTCACCGCTAGGGGACGGGAGGAGGTTTAGTATCGCGAAGTATTATTTAACAAAAATGGAGCCCACCATTCGACTAATAGCACCAAACACGAGATCAGGATACAGGAACTCGCAAGTGAGCCGCCCGCGTTCCTGCATATGACCCCTACAAAACATGACACGAACAACAGGACGACCATCACGACAGGGCGCCGGAGAGGGCACACGAGCACCATAGTATATTCATGGCATCTTTCAGGCCGTAAGGTCCTCATTGATGTTCTCGGATTTGACGTTGCGCATAAAATGGGCCGAGTTTCGAGTGCTTGCTCGTTGTTTAGCCACCTACAGCACCACGTCGTGGGGAAACAAGCTGAATCAATACAAGAGCGCGTGGAAGGGTCGACATGGCATGCGCCGACGGCGAGCACAAGCGCACCTTAGGGAATCTGTCGAAACGTTTCGGACACCCACAGACTTGCCTGGACCAAGCCCCCGCACGTCAGCGCGTGCAACCGTCTAGTCTCAATCCAGGGAACACGTACCATGATATCTATGCTCTATCACAACTGCGATGCCGCCTGTCCCACGTGCCAAAATATCCTCAACATCTGTGTCCAAGAACGGCAGACGGTCCTCCCCGTTAGTCTCGCCCCCATCGATAACGATGACAGGTGAGCCAGGACGTGGCTTGTAGTGTCATGTCTTGACCCAGAAACGTTGTTGAAACGTCGCGTCGGTTGTGTTGAAAAAGTGATCGAGCGGCTGGGTGAACGTCTGAACGGAGAACTCGAAGCCGCGACGGCGGCAACGAGTGGTGCTTGTAATGTGCTGTCACGCGCCGGCGGCGTGTCGATGGAGGCTTTGAAGGTTGATCGTTGACCCTCTGTGCATTTGGAGGTCATCTACGCGAAGGGTGCTGCTGCTGCCCGTACCAATGAGCACGACAACAAGAGATACCCAAATGATGTGAAAAGACGACATCATACGGGTGTGGCTGAGAAAGAAGTGAGCGACACGGAGACGGACCCTCGGTTCGATTCCTTATTGCCGAGGCAACTCAGCAGGGCTCATATCGCTCTTTATTAATAAGCTCAATTTCACCACGGCATCCGACGTTGGCGTCGGCGACCTTCATTGCAAACTGTAGAGTTTCCAGTTGTAAAATTTCCGAAAACGCGATTCATGGAAGATCCATACATTGGAAATATATTACGTCAGCTTTTGATGGTTCCGTGGTCGATTATCACCCGCATATAACCTTGCAAGCGAGGTAACAGAACGCAAAGATTTCATGCCGAATTGATGGCCCAAATCTACTAATTTTTCTCCGTCTTATACTATGTGGCGGCAGTGACTAGACTTGGGGGCATAGCAAGTTGAGAAAATTATATTGGACAAAGACTAAACAGACAAAGATCATCGCATATATGCTACGAGTTACTTGGCATAACTTTCCACGTTGCGGGCGACTGGGATGGAGCAAGTACAGCAATATCGCTACGACGAGTTAGTGTTGGCTTGATAGAGGATCAAGTTACGGTATCAGTGTATGCTGTCGCCTGAATATGGGTTGCATTTTGATGAGCTAACAGTTGGATCGATGGAACGTTCGCGCAATGCAACGGAGAAGACCAGAGGCAACATCTACACGACCTCCGCGAGACCTTACTAGGTGCCCGGTTCCACATTGCGATAGCCTTATTGATAGTCCGTTCTGGTGATGTCCCCTTTTTCGTATCTTCCTCGGTTCTTTCGCAGCTAAGGTTTGTCAAGGACTCCTCAGAAATCGCTAGCATATTGTTCTCTCATGCCGCATAGCCTAAGAACTGAAGCATAGATGAAGCAGGGTGTCCGCCAGTATTAACTATTAAGCTCTCATATTGGGCATGAGCAAAGACAACCTACCCATTTAGGCACTTGCAGCTATCGCAGCCATCCCCGAGCCAAATATTGAAGACTTTAGAGGCATGCCATACACACTGTCCCCAACATCTATACAGCTCGACCGCAGTGCCCTCGAGAATACGAAAGTTGACTGGCGTGCCCTCAGCTTCGTGTATGCCGCACGGGCCCAAAATACCGATTGAGGTGCGAGCTCCTTGTTCTGCTGCAGCGTCTCACGGAGCGCGTGCAGCCAGTGACGAATCAGATCTTCTAAGCTACCGCAAAAAAGTTCAGTTCCAGGACTAACAAAACACTTTTTGGTCACATAGTGATCACAAAACGAAGGTGAGGGGATACAGTACCATCAGCGAAAGACTCAAATGCTTCTCAAAATACATCTTGGCGCTTTGGCTACGTGTGTCGATTGAGGCAGCAAGGTAAGTTACTCGAAGGAGGTGTCACTTGGCGAGAACTCGTATAGGTGTGGTCCGATATGGTCCAACTGATGACGAGGAAGCCGACACGATGGACGTCAGCCGTATTCTTGCGTGTTCACTTGGGCCTCTGAGTTTGGTCAATACATTGTCAGAAAGAAAAACCGTAGATTGGAAAAAAAAAATTGTAAAACGCACTTCAGCGATGACCGACACGAGGTGATTTGCGGGGACGGGTAAGGGGAACACCGTATTGGATGCCATAGCGTGCTGGCGCATAAAGTTGCTGAATTGTGAGAGGAGATGGTTTGGGTCTGTAGGTGGGACTTAATGTGAGAAATGTAATACGACGGACCTGAGTACACGCGCATCCGGTTATGCCTGCGATCCCAATGCCGACGTCGATGCAGAACATTTTTTTCTGGTACGAGGTGAGCTCCCCGCTTGAGCGCTGGACAACGTACGTGTGAGTCGAAGGGATGAGACGAAGCGCCGCTGCTGCTACGGGCATGACACAGCACGCACTTTGAGAGTAAGGAGCATCTTTGAGCGCAGACCGACTGCCGAACTCTGATTGATCCCTTGGGCCGAGAAGACAGTGTTGTCCGAGTCGTATGTGTTGCAGAACTATCTCTTACGGTAAGTATAAGTTCAGATGACGACAGGTGAGTGCAGAAAGTTGGTAGAAGTTGGTAGAGGACGAGTTCACTTGACAGAGCCGCGCGTCCAATCGAAGTTGACGCGTCTGGCTTATAGACTGGTCAATACCCGTGACTACTTTTGGGCTCACCTTTATCAGTCTCAGCCCTATTTTGCGCGTATCCAGACTCCTTTTCCTTTGGATGTCGTAACTACTATATAGACATCACAAGCGGCACATGTTGAGACGCGACCCGGATCCCGCGGATCTAGCGGACCGGAAACCGCGGATCAGCGCGGACGCGCTAAGAATGATTATGGACAATATATGTACTGGGCGAGCTCCCTGGACACTTAGATACACGATTATGGGTAGAATAAAAATTCTGATTATTCTGGACTTTTCTATCTACGTTGGACAGTATAAAAGAACGTAGTTTTGGACGCGTTCACTTCAGTCTTGTTGCCTACGACTGAAGTGAGTATCGCTTATCTCATCTGTTACCATATTTGGCTTACCTGTGGCTTAGCGCTATCTAATCACACAGGTACTTATGATCTATGAATATAGTCTTGTTGCCTACGACTGAACGCTATCTAATCACACAGGCGATTATCTAAGCTATTGTATCGACAGCACATTATATAAATGTGATGTGAAAGTCTAGAAATGCTAATGGTGATCGGACTGAGCCACTCCGAGTCGTTTCAAATCGAATTCGAGTTGGCGCCATAACAAGGCAATCATGTTCAACTTCATCTCGAGCGGAGCGAATGGCCGAGCGCGGAGAAGAACAGCGAACGGGCTAGCAGGCGCGTCGCGGCCAAATGAATACCGTACTTGAAAAATATGGGCTTGCGCCTCTTCAATGATGTTATCTGTGATGGTATTGCAGCAATCACACCGTTTTGTGGTCAAGGATCCAACGAAACTGGCCGGGATATATTCAGAGAGAGAGAATGGACAGGGAAATGATGTGGCGCAGGTGTCGTATAATCCAATGTCCTTGGAACTCAGCCAAGCAAATACCGTAGTTTACTTTTGTGAGACACCATTTGTCGATTGTGCTGTAGCACCTTCGCGGACCATCCCATCCAATTTCCCACTGGTCGACATCGTCGACTTCTCATCCGGCTTGTTCAATGCCCCCCTTTTACCCATTACGCGTCCGTTCTTGCTCCCGCATGACCTACTGACACGACGACAGAGACAACTCGCAGCATCATTACCATCGAGGCCTCGCTCCGTGAAAGTTTAAATGAAGTAGCCAGTCCCGAGAGACTCGGATCATTCGGGCTCTCGCGCTGCGAGACTCCAGATGATTATTACTGGGCAGGGCCTAATTCTGTGAGTGAAATGAGCAAGGGCCAATAACCTTGTCTGAGTAGAAACTGAAATTGACGAACGGATCACTGGCATCGCATCCCTAGACGTCTCCTTGGACATTCATTAAGTTAATACATGCTACATAACACATCTCTGACTTTGTTAAAGTTTGTAGCTGTGTGCTGTAATGAAAGGATAGAACGCCCGGGCTGTAGCGGCAGTGGCATGTGGGTCTTCGATGGGCTGTGCAGTACACCATGATGTGAGTTAGACAAAGGGAGTGGAAAATAAACGGAAGAAATTTGGGATGATATTATCAATAATAACTTACTAGTGCGAAAAGCGTGCGCAGGAAGAAACGCCAAAAATAAATATTGAGAACTGTAAGTCTACCACTCTGAGACAGCGTGTCATCCTTGTGCAGTACACTAACCTTCTCTGTATAGTTCTAATGAAGCATCCCTTCAGGAGCGATCGTAAGTGGGTGAGATGAAAAGCCGTAAACAAATGTTTGCAAGTTACAGTGGACGCCAAGGTGGACGCAGACCGACGGCCATTTTTGGTCTGTGTGCCATTGTTGTGGCACTGGCTGCAGGCTCAACGCCTCACTCTTATCGATATCTCCTGTAGCACCAACTCGTAATTCGTATGTCAAACTCTCTCACATTCGATGTTCCTGCTGTTAACCGTTAATACTTCCCAGGTCCTCAAACATCCGGAATACGTCACTTCAGCCCGCACTCAGGTCCCCGATATGCAAACTAGCTCGTTCCCAATCCAACTAACTGGTATATGTCTTTCATATCTCGCTGCTGTGACAAGTACTAAATCTCTGTTCCCTGCCAGTCCTCAGAGCACACAATCTTCCCCATATCAAGACCATCTCTCGAAAAGAATGTCGTTTTTATGTTACTGTGGCCGCTGGAGCGAGAACTTGGCATACTCGAACTGTGCGGAGCATAGGAAATCGTGTGGAGTGGAACGAGGATGTTGTTGCTTCGTAAGAGTCGTCATATTTTTGCCTCTATTTATAACTGACTCTCCTGTAGTACTGTACTACCCGACTCCCGTGTTACGATATCTCTGTATGCGAAAAGGACCATGCAGAAAGACATCCTTGTCGGAACGCAGAAAATAGACTGTGAACCACAACGCGGTTCGTCGTTTTATGATTCTTGCTCATGCGTCTAGCTGAGCATCCAACTTCTAGAACTCGATATTGTCTTTGGCCGTGTTGACCGACATCCCGGACACTTGACGGAGCCTGCCACACCCTACATAACGATCACCATATCAGCAATTCCGAGTTCGTCTGTGACTGCGTCAGACAACGCCCCAAACCCAAGAATGGGAGATCTGGATAACCCTGTCGGTGAAGAGGGTGCTGCGCATTCTGCTGATACCACCCGACCGGCGGCAGCTACCTCCGCCGTATCTTCTTCGTCTCGGATGGGTACCGTTCCCATCGAGAGCGGTGCTCCTGTGGCATCGATGGTGGACGGCCAGACGGAGATGTCACATACTCTCGATCGCGCCGGGGATGCTTTGGATACAGTGAAGACGTGGAAAACTACCGTTAATACTATCAAATGGGTGATGGACACAGTCAGTCCAATCCTAAAAGTATGCACAAAGTATCTTTTCTCCCTACCCTTCGCTGACCTCATTCCGTCCCAGCTGAACCCCATTGCCAGCTTGGCATGGAGTTTGTTCTCAAAGATTCCCGAGGTGCGTGTCCTTGCTTTACCGGAGGTCACGGAAGATTCATTCTTTTTTTGTCACTTCGATACTAGACCTTGCTACACCAATTTCAACTTGATGATAACGTCCGGACACTACTCATCGCGATACGGGACGCTTTTGAATTTGCGAAGGACGCGGACGTTTTGACGAGCACCCAGCAAGGATCTACACAAGCAAAAATCCTCGAAGAGATGCTGCAGTGCGTCTCCGAATCTGCCGAATTTATCGAATCGTACGCGAAGGATGTGCAAGTCGGCACGTCAACTTGACATGTTTCGTCGCTTGTTATTAACTTATGATTTCCAGGAAAGCGAGTGTTCAAGAATATCGGTGGCCAGCTTGACGACAAGGTCGAAACATACCGCACCACACTTAGTCGACTGCATAAGAAGTTCCTCACATATGCTAATGTCATCGCTGGGGCTGCTGTCCTTCGAATACGAGATGATATGAGAGCGCAGCTAACGAAGACGTCGAACCAGTCATTGGAAACTGGTGCGTAATTCTGGCAAATCGTCGGATCATCCATCTGACAGGGGGAGCGCAGAATTGAGGGCAATAATCGGAGAAACGCCTGTGATAGGAGGGTGGCGATTCAACGATAGGAAGGGCTGTTATCCGGGCACCCGCGAAGATTTTTTGCACCATATCATTGAATGGGTCGGGAATCCCAACTCTGAACGTGGCCTCGTTCTCTTCGGACAGGCAGGCACAGGAAAGTCCTCGATTGCCCATGAGGTCGCACATCTCTTCGACAAGAAGTGTCTTGGTTCTTATGTCGCTTTTCGTCGGAAGGAGGAATCTAAAGACGCCAAAGATGGTGGTTATCATCTCTTCACAACGCTCGCTCGAGATCTCTCCGATCGTTATTCTTCGTTCAAACTTGCCCTCGGGGAGGCCGTCGTAGACAATTCGTCTTTTCGTAGCACCCGAGATCATCGTCGACTTTTTGAATGGCTCCTCCTTGAACCACTCAAGTACCTACAACTCGATGGCACGATCCTTATCGTCATCGATGCGTTGGATGAGAGTGGCACCACGATCGGCAAAAATGGACTACATACATTCCTTGCCCAACATATTGTCAAGCTCCCACCAAATTTCCGCGTATTCATCACTTCGAGGCCGGAGCATGGTATCGAACCTGCGTTCGCGAACGCGAAGTCTGTCCGTACCCTTTATATGAATGACCCTCAACTGGCCGCCGACACGGAGCAAGATATTGGGATCTATCTCGAGAATGAGCTCCCCGAGGAAGTGTTCAAAGAGCATGGTTCCAGATTAGCGAAGGGAGCAGAGGACCTGTTTCAGTGGGCTGCAGTTGCATCCGGGTTCATCAATAGCCCTGACAATCGTGGCGTCAGCGTAAAGAAGGTCATACAGCGCCTGTTGGGACACTCTCGAGGTCGTGGTATAGGACTGTTGGATCATTTGTACGAAGAAGTTCTCAATGAATACTTCAAATCAGAGGAAGCACAGACACTATTTCGATCCATCATGGGACAGCTTCTCGCTGCGATCGAGCCCCTCTCTATCCAATCCTTAATTTCTTTGAGACGGCATGCACCCATTGATGACCCCGAAGACTTGGATCCTATTCCTGTTCTCCGTCACCTCGGCTCACTGCTGAGTAATGTGACTTCATCTGATCACACGCATCCCATCGTTCCTCTCCATACCTCATTCCGTGATTTTCTAATCAACAAGACGAGCAATGTATTTTATGTGGACCTCGCGGACGCCCACCGAGAGTTGGCACATTCTTGCCTTGGCTTAATGCTCGATAGCCTCAAATTCAACATCTGCAAACTGGAGTCGTCATACCTCGCCAACAGCGACGTCCCAGGCCTTGAATCTCGAATCGCCAAACACATTCCATCCGGACTATCATACGCGTGTATTTACTGGGTCGATCATTTAGGACATCTTGCCTTCGACCAGGATATCTTTGAGAAAGTCAGATCGCTCTTCGAGACAAAGTTTCTGTTTTGGCTGGAGGTGCTTAGCATTAAGAGCCGTGTGTGCCCTGTTTCACCAGTATTATTATCGTGGTTGCAGCTTGAGGTAGGTACACCCGATAATTGAGTATGACATGCAATGACATTTGGGTAAAACAGCGTACTCGACCAGAAGTGCAGGATTTGTTGGGATTGGTGCGTGATGCGTCCGCATTTGTGCGGTATTTCGGAATGGCCGTGGCAAAGAGTGCTCCGCACATCTATGTTTCTGCCCTCCCTTTCACACCAACCTCTTCTCGCATCTGCAATCGATACCTTTGCCAGTTTCCTCACACATTGACCCTGGAACGTGGTCAATTATCTCATTGGCCAGCGTTGGAAATGACGATTCATGCACATAGTGGATCGGTCTTTTCTGTTGCATTTTCGCCGGACGGGCAACACATCGCATCGGCCTCATCTGATTTCACAATTTGCGTGTGGGATGCCACGACGGGAGAGATCGTAGCAGGCCCATTTACTGGACACGCCAGTTTTGTCAATTCTGTTGCATTTTCGCCGGACGGACAGCGTATTGCATCGGCCTCTTTCGACCACACGGTTCGCGTGTGGGATGTCGCAACAGGACAAATCGTAACGGACCCATTTACTGGACATACAGCTGCCGTCCTTTCTGTTTCATTCTCGCCGGACGGGCGGCTCCTGGCATCGGCCTCGCAGGACCACACAATTCGCATGTGGGATACCATAACGGGAGAGGTCGTAACGGGCCCGTTTACTGGACACACCGATTATGTCAGATCTGTTGAATTCTCGCCAGACGGGCGTCGCATTGCATCGGCCTCGGACGATGGAACGATATGTGTGTGGGATGCCGCAACAGGACAGATTGTAGCGGGCCCGTTTACTGGACACACCGATTGGGTTAGATCTGTTGCATTTTCGCCGGACGGACAGCGCATCGCATCGGCCTCGGATGACCACACAATTCGTGTGTGGGATATCACAACGGGAGTGGTCGTAGCGGGCCCATTTATTGGACACACCGGTTCTGTCACAAGTGTTGCATTCTCACCAGACGGGCAGCATATTGCATCGGCCTCATACGATCGCACGATTCGCTTGTGGGATGCCACAATCGGAGAGATAGTAGCGGGCCCGTTTACTGGACACACCGAGTTGGCCCATTCTGTTGCATTCTCACCGGATGGACAACGCATTGCATCGGCCTCGGACGACCGCACGATTCGGGTGTGGGACGCCGCAGTAGGACAGATCATAGCTGATTCGTTTACTGGACACTCCTATGGGGTCAGATGTATTGCCTTCTCGCCAGATGGACAGCGCATCGCATCAGCCTCGTACGATCGTACGATTTGTATGTGGGATGCCGCGACAGGACAGCTGGCAGCGGACCCGTTTACTGGACACACTGATTGGGTCAGGTCTGTTGCGTTCTCGCCGAACGGACAGCGCGTTGTATCATGCTCAGACGATCGCACGATTCGTGTATGGGATGCCGCAACAGGGCAAGTCGTAGCGGACCCAGTCACTGGACATACTCGTCGGGTCATGTCTATTGCATTCTCTCCAGACGGGCGGCACATCGCGTCGGCTTCTCATGATCACACGATTCGAATTTGGGATGCGACAACAGGAAGGGTCGTAGCAGGCCCCTTTTCTGGACACACCGATACAGTCAATTGTGTTGCATTTTCGCCGGACGGGCAGTGTATCGCATCGGCCTCAGCAGATCACACGGTTTGCATCTGGGATGTCACAACAGGACTGTTAATACTGGACCCGTTTACAGGACATACTGGCATGGTCAATTCTGTGGCATTCTCGCCGGACGGACAGCGCCTCGCATCAGCCTCAAACGATGGCACAATTTGCGTGTGGGATATCACAACCGGACGGATCATAGCGGGCCCATTTACAGGCCACACCAGTGTTGTCAGCTCTGCTGTATTCTCTCCAGACGGGAAGCGCGTTGTGTCCGCTTCACACGATTGTACAATTCGCATATGGGATGCCGAAACAGGGGAGATCGTAGCAGGCCCGTTTACTGGACACACGAGCAGGGTCAGCTCAGTTGCATTCTCACTGGACGGCCGGTGCATTGCATCGGCCTCGCACGATCGCACGATTCGCATGTGGGATGCTACAGGACACCTTGGAGGGGACACGTATACTGGACACACCTCAGGGGCCAGGTCCGCGGCGGTTGTAACAAATGATACTGAGAAGATCGTTACTGACCAAACTCTGATCGATCCTGAAGGGTGGATATGTGGAGAAGAGAAAGAACTTTTTTTATGGATTCCTGAACTTCACAGGCGGTGTCTTTATAGACCCAGGACTGTCTGGATTACAGGTGAACATCAGACGCGGCTTGATTTCTCAAAGTTTGCGTCCGGATCAAATTGGGCTACAGTATATGGTTACAATTCATAGAAATAGAATCAGTTGTACGCTATTTATTTATTGTCATTTCCTCTGGATCGGCCTGGGTGATACTAATAAACAACCAGGGACAGTCAGATTACTGCATTATGTTAAAGAATGATGAATCAGTTGAGGGTCCATCGAACACGTGTTTGCTGAAGCTCACGTGCCCG
This sequence comes from Lactifluus pinguis, assembly GCA_003313945.1. NCBI lineage: Eukaryota > Fungi > Basidiomycota > Agaricomycetes > Russulales > Russulaceae > Lactifluus > Lactifluus pinguis. The sequence continues at coordinate 3,388 of QLPA01002589.1, read as the reverse complement.
TCCACCAGTAAAGTTACACGGTCATGTGACTAATGTGTCCACTACGTAGAGGTCCTCAACAAGAGAGAAAAGTCAAAATCGACTAATACTTTTTCGGGACTTGTAAGAATGTGATCAGGTGCATAGAAGCGAATTGGTGATCTCGGCGCGAGTACTTCGAGTACCGAGACAAAGTCCTTATCAGACTCCAGCTCGTTAAATCCAAAGAGTTTCTTGAGTCGGCCGCGCAAGGAGCCGATTTTGAGAAGCAAATCAATCATGCTAATGCTATTCACGAGGTTGGGTATGAACAAATTGGATCTGCGGCGAGCCCGATGACGTCCATGTGCTCCCAATTCGTGAGCACAGCGTGCGTCACCGCTAGGGGACAGGAGAGGGTTTAGTATCACGAAGTATTATTTAACAAAAAATGGTGCCCACCACTCGACTAATAGCACCAAACTGAGATCAGGATACAGGAACTCGCAAGTGAGCCGCCCACGTTCCTGCATATGACCCCTACAGAACACGGCCATGAACAACAGGACGACCGTCACCACAGGACGCCGGAGAGGGCACACGAACACCATCATGATAGTATTTCCATGGCATCTTTTCAGGCTCTAAGGTCCTCATTGATGTTCTCGAATTTGACGTTTGGGCATAAAATTGGCCGAGCCTTCGAGTTCTTGCTCGTTGTTTAGCCACCTACAGCACCACGTCATAGGGAAACAAGCTGAATCAATATAAGGGCGCGCGGAGGGGTCGACTCGGACATGGCATGCGCCGACGGCGAGCACAAGCACGCCTTAGGTAATCCGTCGAAAAGTTTTGGACACCCACAGACTTGCCTGGACCAAACCCCCGCACGTCAGCGCGTGCAACCGTCTAGTCTCAATCCAGGGAACACGTACCATGATATCTATGCTCTAGCACAACTGCGATGCCGCCTGTCCCACGTGCCAAAATATCCTCAACACCTGTGTCCAAGAACGACAGACGGTCCTCCCGCGCCCATCGATAACGATGACCGGTGAGCCAGGACGTGGCTTGTAGTGTCATGTCTTGACCCAGAAACGTTGTTGAAACGTCGCGTCGGTTGTGTTGAAAAAGTAATCGAGTGGCAGAGCGAACGTCTGAACGGAGAACACGGAGTCGCGACGGCGGCAACGAGTGGTGCTTGTAATGTGCTGGCACGCGCCCGAGCCTGAGCCCCTTGATCGGGATGCGAGGCTATGCCAGCAGCGTGTCGATGGAGACTTTGAAGGTTGATGGTTGACCCCCTGTGCATTTGGAGGTCATGCACGCGAAGGGTGCTGCTGCCACCAGTAGCGATGAGCACGACAACAAGAGATACCCAAATGATGTGAAAAGCCGCATAGTGTGCGGGATCTCCGACGGACTCACGGTTCGATTCCTTATTGCCGAGGCAACTCGGGGCTCATATATCGCTCTTTATTAATAAGCTCATGAGTTGAATAGATTTATTTTCACCACGGCATCGGACGTTGGCGTCAGCGGTCTTCATTGCCAACCTGTGGAGTTTTCAGTTGGAAACTTTCCGAAAACGCGATTCGGAAGGTCTCACCCGATGACCAGGAAGCCGACACCGTATGCATGTCGGCCATATTCCTGTGGGTCCACTTGGGCCCCTGTGTCGTTGATTCTTGCCAGAAAAAAAAGCCGTGGATTCGGAAAAAATGGTGAAAGGCACTGTCAGTGATGCACCGACACGAGACGGTTTATGGAATGGGCTGGTCGAAGGCCATCGTGTATGCCATGGCCTGCTGACGCTACATTTTGAGATCAAATCGTTTCGATCTGTGGGTGGGGCTCAATGTGAGAAATATAGAACGAAGGAAGGAGTACACGTGCCTAAGAGGTTAGGCCTGCGATCGCAATGCCGACGTGGTCGTCGATGCGGAACATATTTTGCTAGTACGAGGCGGGCAGCTTGAGCGCTGGACAACGTAGGTGTGGGCCGGAGGAATGAGATGAAGCGCTGCTGCTACGGGCATGACACGGCACGCACTTTGGGCGAAAGGACTCGGAGGATCGCTTGGGGTTTCGGGCGCAGACCGACTGCTGTGGATCACAGCTTGACAGTGCATACTCTACTACTTGATGTGATCTGCCTTTGTGCGAGAAGACGGTGTTGTCCGGGACGTAGGTGTTATGATAGAAAGGATGCAAACGTTCTGATTTCGACGGTCGCCGCGCGTCCAATTGAAGTTGACGCATAAGTTGAACTTTTATTAGTCTCAGCCTTATTCTGCGCGTATCCAAATCCCTCTGGATATCCTAACCACTATAAAGACATCACAAGAGGCCGCCGTATATCGCAGACGTGATGTGCAAATTTAGAAATATTGGTGGTGATGGGATTGAACCGCTCGTTTCGCGCTAATTGGAGTGGGCCCCGGTAACCAGGCCACCAAATTCAACTTGACGTCGAGTGGAGCGAATAGCTGAGCGTGGAGAAGATCAGCGAACGGGCTAGCAGGCGCGTCGTCAGTGAGGCACCACTTTTCTTCAAGTATCCTCTTTCTGACCGTGCTTCATCTACCGTAGTACCTTCGCGGACCATCCCATCCCATTTGCCATCACAATTTTGGTCGACATCATTTACCTTTCATCCGGCTTGTCCAATGCCCTCCTTTTCTCGAGAACGCGTCCGTTCACGGTCCCCATGACCTACCGATCCCCGGCACAACGATAGAGACAACTCGCAGCATCGTTACCATCGAGCTTCGATCCGCAAAAGTTTAAATGATCTAGCCAGTCCCCAGAGACTCGGATCATTTCGGACTCCCGCGTTGCAAGTCTCCAGATGATCACTGGCCAGCGGCTGATCCTGGGAGGGAAATGAGTGTTCAAACGTTCAAGGGCCAAAAACCTGGTCTGAGGAGAAATTGGGTGTACAGTACGAGTTGACACATGGATCACTATCCTTGCATCCCTAGACGTCGGATGCATTGAGTTATTACATGGTGTACATTACACATCTTCCACTATATTACAGTTTGTAGCTGTGTGCTGTGATGGACGCTCCCAAGATTGGCACGCTGATTTAGAACGCCTGTAGCGGCAGTGGGAAGTGGGTTTTATGATGGGTCGTGCAGTACACCATGTTGTGAGCTAGACAAAGAGAGCGAAAACAAAGGTAATTTACGATAACGTTAGCAGTGGACGAAAATTCGCACAGCAAAAAAAAGGAAAAATTTAATTGTGACGGCTGCCTCGAGGCGATGCTCAACGTCTCAACGTTCTCATCCTTATCGATCTTTTCTGTAGCCATCAACTCGCAATTCGTATGCGAAATTCTCTCACCTCCGATATTCCCGCTTTTAACCATTTATACAGCCCAGGTCCTTTAACATTTAGAATAAGCGACCTCACTGGCAGCCGC
>QLPA01002585.1:0-14981 GCA_003313945.1 Lactifluus pinguis | reverse complement strand
CTGAGGACAAACTTCAAAGTTTTATTTTTATTTATTTACACAAGTGTCATTATTTATGAAAATGGCAATAAATTTTTCGTCACAATGTCACCCATACTTGCTGACTCTCCTCCTCGGCAGAATTGTTATTTGGCCAAAATTAAATAGATACTAGTCCATATCGAGGGTGAAATCTATAACGGGGTGTATATATATGGAAGATTTGCAATTAGGTCTGTCAAAAATTGATGACAGATGCCCGGGCCGCCCGGCAAACCAGTCCACCCATGGGTTATGGTCCGCCAAAATGGTATGGATTACGGAGTACGGCAGAGATTGGCCCATTTGGGTGGGAACCGACTTGGTGGACATGAAAAAGTATGGCTTATTAGAGTTTATGGGTTATTACAGGTATGGGTTAAGACAGAGTCGACTGTAGTGACTCGGACACAGTGGAGCAAGGGGCCATCTTCTGCCAGTGGTTGCAACCGGATATTTTCTTCATAAATTACCCGTGATAATTGATAATCGACTGACATCATTTAGCGTGATGAATTTATAGCCGCACAAATACAGTATCTACAGTATCTTCTTCCCTAACAGAGTTCTAATCTGTTCCTGGGAAGCCGAGCCAAGCTGATGATCATGATCTTGTTCATATCGTCCGAAGATGATTGGCGTGTGAGGATATTCCTTGATAACAATCTTGCACCGAGTCACCGACAGCCCGTCTTTTTGGAGGACGGTTAGGACACCCTGACCGGGCCGGCCCGAGTTGACACTTCCGAGATGGGCGGCGCGACGTCCAATTGAAATGGCGACAAGGTTGTCATTCTCGGTGACAGCGAGCGGTGTGGCAGTGGGGGTTGCAAGGAAGGTGTTGGTTGCAAGCGTGCTTGAGGAACGCGCTCTCCTCCAAGTCCCTCATTCATTCCTTGGCCACAGTCCACTTTGGCCACAAAAACAAAATGCGGTGCACCGTGAGGCAGTTTTGTTTCCTATAATTGACCATCGACGTCCTGCTCCATGTCATTCATTTTCTGCATTCATCTCGCCCTTGCGTCGCATATATTGTGTGACAATCCTCCATACATTTCCCTTAGACGCCATGCCAGTGGACATAACTCGGTTGTGCAGTACAATCCTCACCACACCACTCATCTCAATGATCCATCGTCGCTCGAGTACCCGCCCCTTCCGAGGGCTGGATTTGCACCGCCGCAGTCCAATTCTGTACGTGCTGCACTGGCTGGGTAGAGTAGAACCAGCTTTCGCGTGCCGTTTATTTGCGAAGCATGGAAATATATCGAGCCCTCGTGCACATGAACTCAACCACTATCGAGAACTTTTTTCTGACACTGTTGGTAATTTAATGCTGGAAGCGGTGCTGCAGCGCAACTGCTCCGTGTTTTTCGTGGGAGTGCCCTTGCAAACAATGGAGGAGCTCGCTGAGATACCGTGCGGGCAGCAGGCGTAGATGATGATGCAGATATCGCGTGGGGCGTAGGGACCGAAGATGTAGAGTTCACAAAAGCGCCCGACAGTGCCATGTGAGTTCATGGCTTGTGGAAGTATGGAAGTTGTGTTCCAACAAGGTACTTTAGGAGGGTCTCAAACACAGGGAATGGCACAAACATCCCCATAGCACTCTAGTAGCTACTCTAGTACCACTCGCAACACAAATCTAGACTGATAAATAAAAGGCAACGCGGGAGTATAAAAAGAGGGTAAGTATGCAGACATTGGAATTCTAGGCGGAAAAAACACAACATCTTCGAGAAATTTCCAACAAACGTTCGAGTCACGTACTGTAGACAGAGTTCAACGCCGTGTACAACTATTTGATAAAAGACTGGAACTTACGAAACACCATCAGCAGGTTGGAAGTCAACTTATTTCGGCCAGACGAGCACTAAGGCTCTCCACTGTCATCAACGTTGTCCGCTGTTGTGGTGGCAGCGGAAGCGACTGCCAGTGAATTACCAGAAAGGCCGTGGCTTTCGGGAAGTTCGGGAGCGGGGTGAGACGACGGAGTGACCTCTTGGGTCGCTTCAGGGACACCAGCGAGCGAAACATCGTCGGTAGGGCCTGCGAAAGGAGCGATAGTGGTAGCGTCAAGACGCAAGTCAGTGGGGGTGATCGGAGGGGTTGTGCTGTCGTTGGCCACCCGGGGAATCGAGTTTGAGGTATTTCCGGGGATATCAGTGCCAGTCGGAGGTGGCACAATCACGACACCTGTCAGGGCCTCGTGGAGGGGCAACATGTTGTTGCGGATCTTCGTGAGAGCTCCGTTGTTCGGTCCTTTGACTTGGTCCCACAAGGAAAGGAAGTCCTGCTGCAGTTCGGGAAGCGTACTGCGTATGTCAAAACCGGTAAGGGTTGCCTGAATGTTTAATAACGCCACGATCATACCCTGACTCAGGACATCCCACGACGAGACAATGATCCAAGTCCGGCGAGTGATGTGGATGAAGTTGGCCAGTAACACACTATCATCCCCATGTAGGAGGTAGCGTGGAAGGGAATCGCCTAATTGGTTCGTAGCAAGTGCAACCCAACGGTCGTCGTTTCGTTGTACATCTGCAATGATCTGGGCCGCAATACTTTGTGCGAACAGGCCAATCTCCTGGTCGCCTTTTTTTCGCAGAGTCAGAGCATGTCCAATTGCAACGGATAGAAATGCGCTGCGTCGGTCGCAGGGGAATATGTCTAGGATTGAAAACGCTACATCCGAGAGGCGTACGGCATCCGCGACCTTGACGCAGGTGACAAATCGCCGTATTTTGTCAGAGTCGGAAAGAGATTCGGATGACCAAGTACGTTTCAAGAACTCGGTCATGGCGAATGATAGACCCCGATCATACATAATGCGATTGGGTTCTTTGACAAATTTCGAGCTGCAGAACCCAAGGATTCCCTGGAAAAACTGATCTAGCTCGTGATCCGGTGCCAGGGGGTTAAAGCATGCCAGTGACCGCCTCAGGATACGATCGTCGATTCCCGGTGCGAGGCCCCGTATAGTTTCCTCAGATAGGTTGTCCACATTGAATACCAATCTGAGAAATGGAGTGAGCGGCGTATGGTATGGGGTGTCGGGCCAGAATATTGGCATAAACGAGAAGGCGAGATATGTAAAAGTGGTGATCGCGACGAACGGAAATAGAGCATAGAAGACATTCAAGTTGTAGTTGAACAGAAATATGAGAAGGCCAGTAAAGAAAACGAACAGGGAAATTTGCATCAGGGTCGTTGGTATCTCAACCACCAAGGGGAGCCACGACTTCTTGATACCGTTGGCATAGAATTCACGAAATAGTGCTCGCTTAGAGGGAGTGGACTCCAAAGACTGAGTGAGTCTGAGGTATCGAGTTGTCCATTGTTGTTGTAACATAGCCAACATGCCAGCATAAAGATTGATCAACAAATTCACGAACCAGAGCGTGTTCACCCAGATGGCCCAAGGCGCAGCAGAGAATCCAGAATCCGGGGTGCCAGCGGGAGGGATAGGTATGCCGGAACTTTCGGCAACTAGAGTCGAATAGATAGATCTGACGTAGAATTCGATAGTCTCTTGCGGGTCTGGCAGGACGGCTCCAACTGTCGCCGCAAGCAATGCTGCGACAGTGGCAGAAAACAAACCTGCCTGTAATAGTGACTTGGTTCGTGAAGCCGTATGGAATATAAAACCGAGGCACCTACAAAAACAAGCACCCCCTCGGCATCTTTTCTCCAGCGCTCAAATGTCTTAGCGTCTTCTTCCTCTATCGTCTTTTGGGACATAAATAAGAGCGGCCATGAACTCTCAGCATACTCGGACTCCCGACTTTGGCCGCTCTCAGCCTGGTCTGGGGCGACATCTGGCGTGCAAATCGGGGTTGAGGTTTGGTAGAATTAACGTTGAGCGGAGGTATCATACCTTGATTGTTCAACTTCTCTCGACCAGGTACATCGACAGTCAGGTGTGAATAGTTTGACGTCCGGGACATGGGATAGGTGTATATCACTAAGAAAAATACGGCCCAGATCGACACTTTTAAAGCGATAACGCGTGGAAATATGAGGAGCATAGGACGGCGGCCATGTGGATCTCAAACAGATGAATTAGCACAGCATCCCCTGGTCCTCTGTACAAATGCGGTACACTCTCAGACACCCAGGGAAGCTGCGGGGATTAGATGGCGTGGGGCAGGGATGAGGTTTGAGTAGAATTAACATTGAGTGGAAGTGTCATACCTTGACGGTTCACCTTCACTCTCCGAGTCGATCACGTACGTCGACTGGCAGGTGTATGGTGTTTAAGACATTGGATAATTGTGTGCCACTGAGAAAAAATATGGCCCAGATCGACAATTTAACAACACGATGGAAATATGAGACAGCAGGCGCGGGCAGCCATGTGGGTCAGGCCTGTCAGGGTCTACAAGGTTTTACTGCACTGCAATAAAAAACAGGTGGGGGAACGTGGCACGTGATAACAAGGATATCCGCAACAGCCGACTCTTTGGAAACCTGTGTATAAAACCACCCAAACCGCACCGCACCGATTCGATAGAACGAAACATATTCCTTAGTAAACTACTGTCCGCGAACTCTGTGTGTCCATATCATGGTGCTAAACACAAGTTGAAATATTACCAACATCCGGCTTTGAATGTCCTCACAACCGAAACGCAAAGCGAGTCCATACGTCATTGTACGTGAAGAGTTACGTTCTTGAGTTCGAAAAATGGAAACGGACCCGCCTTTTACAAAGCCCAACACTTCAGTACATCTGAATTCTGCACAGAATGCGAGGCGACTTACGCCAACGAGTGCCAGGTGGGTCACTGTGAGCTGTGCTGTGGTATCGCTCTTAAAGGTACTTGGTACTGTCAGGGTGAAATTCTGCTGGGGTGCATTCAGCGGCGTTGGAGTCGTTGGAAATTGGGGTTTGTAGGGGCCGGAATAAAGCGTGTTGCCGAGGATATCAGTTGGACTCGGGCATGAATGGGTGAGACAATTGAGCAGAGAGATCACAATCGCAACCTCCTGGGAGCCCGTCAGGGTATCCTGAAACAAATATTTAGCGTGCAGCCCCGTCAGCATAGTAGAACTCAGAAGGGTTCTGCGTACCTGCCGGACAACCTGAACTGTGAACGGTTTCCCGGGTTTGATATGGGAACCCGGGTGGGGATAGCCAATGTCTATACTCTGTCCGAGTGCGCCGCAGACAAGGGAGGCGAAGGCGACCAGCGAAGCAAACTTCATTGAGTGGAAAGATACCAGGTACAAGGAGCCAGGAACGGAGCGAGTGTCTCCGTGAACGCAAGGGTCAATAAAAAATGGCTGTCGTTTATATACTATACTATCGCTCACACGGACTCGGAAGTTGTTATTCTCTTTTTATTTATGGAGCACGGAAAATTTATCGCTTATGTGTAAGCGATAGTAGGTGAAACTGAATTATCATGTGGAGATGGACTTCGATGAAGAATCAGCTTCTCCATCAGACCAACACCAAGACCTTATTGACTTTCGGAGAATTATTTATGGAGAAATGACCTCCACAAATTAGTCAAGAACCGTAGATGACCTAAGATGCCAACATGGGGCCCGGGATTCTGACTCAACATCGCGGGCACAGCAGATGACAGTGACTTAGCTTAGCAAAGGAGACTGATGCAAATGGAGTTTCAATCGCAGAATGTGCGTGGACTTCGTTACTATTTCCGTCGCGGGGTGGGTGAGGCCAAAAAGCGCCGTAAAGGCGTCACGGAAAGCCTTCAGACGAAGGGCGTGCTCGTGGTATGACCGCCCTGCCCTAAGCTGCTATCCTTAGGCTGTTTAAAACGGTAGCAGTTGGACATTCCGCTGAAACGACTGGCGGGCCACCTGCGTGTTCGTGCACTAGGCTAAGTCAGATGAGATTCATTTTCCGCATATGACCATGCGCTCCAAAGGTTGGTGATACATCGGAAGTTTGATGCTCCTACCATCAGCAGCTATGAAATCGGACCAGATCGAAGGAGACCCACACATGAACCGCTATGTTGTATTCATACTGTAGGATCAGATGCAGTTTATCCTGCTGACATAACTCGAAGCTCCGGCTACCGGCTGACGAAAGAAAACAGCGGAGTTGACTGGCCGTGGCCCGCTAGACGCCAATACTGTTTCCATTCGTGCGCAGTATCTCTAAGGAAGGAGTTTGGGCCATCTGGTATTCCATTTAGGAGCGTTGGCGAGTGGTTTTTGTAAGGCTGCAACATATTCACCCGGGAAGGTCCGCATTGTTTAGGTAGATAAAATGCATTAAACTTGTCATGACCTACTTGCTTTTCTAGTGGCGCATGGGGGCGGAATGGCAGCGGCGGGCTGGCCAGTCCAAGGTAGCCGGGACGGCAGAGAATACTATCCCTGCCTCTGACCTCCCCGTAAAGGTTGGTCTAGGTTCATCCCATCAGAGTTTTCCGGGGGCTTTCTCTGCACTTCCATCATGCTCTCCATTATGATGTCGACGTCACTTGTCAGCGATTGCGTTTCTTGTATGGCCCTTATCCGCCGCTGGAGCGCAGTCTCAAGCACTTCCTCTTCTTCAAGCAGCCGAACGTGCCATCTCAAGGAACGCATAACCTGCTCATGCATCACTTCATATCGAGTTGAATTAGTCATATTGTCACGAATTGGTTCATAACCTTACCTCTCTCTTCTCCCAACGTACTGTAACTGTTGGTTGCTGCTCCACGACGAGGGCGTGGCATCAACAGCGGGCGTGTCTCTGCATACTCCTCCTCCTCTCGCTTCTCATGGATGCGTAAACCGGCAAGCACCTTTTTTGAAAATGTATCGTCGGAGAGCTCTACGTCCGATAAGTTCGTTTCATCGGGCCCGTATGCCGTAGTTAGTGAGTCATTTGGCGAGGCAGAGCGGATGAATGGTGCCTCGTAAGGGACATCACCACGTTGGAGCTCATGTGTGGGATGCGCTGGGCCCGACATTTTGATATTATTCAAGGCCAGAGTATAAGGTTTGCCTTTGCTGGTCATTCAAACACGTGATCATTGAACATGTGATCGGATATCCGATCTCGTTTAGGGACGCGTTATTTGTACTTATTTTGTGGGTGTTCATATGCTCACTTTGCCGTGTCTTGTTTTTCTCGACCTCTTGACTCTGTCGTCCTCGGTGGTCAGGCATATCCTTTCTCCTCTGTGTATATTTAGTTCTGTGTCTATCTCTGATGTCTTCTGACGACCTTCCATCTGATTCTCCCGACATTTTCACCCTTTCCGACCGGGTGCTCGCAGAAAAGCTTCAATTTGTAAAGGAGGTGCGCGTCTTTATCTCAATGTCGACTCTTGCTGCATACTCATATGCCCTCTCAGATTGGCTTCGGAAATTGGGGCAGTGTTTGGTTATGCAGACCGAGAGTGTTAGACAGCGGTAATGAAACGAAACTTGCGGTCAAGCTCGTGCATCGTTCCAAGACGAATACAACGGCCGCTCGTGTTCGATCATTGTATGTGACCCGATTCAGAATTATGTCTTCCCTTATTGATTCGCTTTTATTCAGGTGGAACGAGATGAAGGTAGTTCGGACGTTCAAGAACGATCCTCATCCTTCAATCGTACCTTTCCATTCCTTCATTATCACTCCTTCATATGCACTTATCACCATGTGAGTATAATGCGATTATATCTGCATTTTGTAACCCTTGGAGGCGGGCTGCGTTTCAAGTCATTGTTGTACTGACTTGAGGTTTCTCAAGGGAGTACCTCCCAGAACTGGTCCCTGTTGAAGTTCCGGAGTGTAAAGCCAAAGACTGGTTTCGTTCACTTCTCTCAGGTGTCCAGTTTCTCCATTCTCGAGGTGTCGTACACAACGACATCAAGTACGTATCCCGTTTTCCGTCTAGTCAACGCAGGAGATGGTAACAGTTCAACGTAGACCTGCAAACGTCCTGCTGTCAGAGCGACAAGTGCCTGTGTTGGTTGATTTTGGCTTCGCGGAGAAGTACGACCTGGAGAACAACAATGCATTTCTCTCTAATCTTACGTATGGTACTCCCGAGGTGTGTTGCCATTTCTTCTATCCGTGTGTAGCTCTCAACCCAACCCAACCTTCCCAGTACTTGTCACCGGAACGAGCCAGGGGACTTCCACATGATACCCGCAAGGCTGACATTTGGTCTCTTGGCGTTACCTTCTTTGAGATTCTTGTTGGGCGTACGCCATTCGAGCACACCGAAGGTGAACCTTTCACCACCAAGGCTGCTTTGGAGGATTATTGGGCCCGAACTGTATGGTTACTCCCATGTTACGTGATCCACTTACGACGTGGCGTTAGATGCGTGGGACGTGGCAAGGCAGTTGGAAAATGTCCAAAGACGCAGAGAAGATCCTCTATCGTATGATTCAGCCGAACGCTGACCAGCGCTGCACTGCCCCCGAAGCTTTGCAAGATCCTTACTGGGACTTGCCTCCCCCAGCTTCAGCCCATAAACCAGCTGGAATTCCGTGTAGATCACGGTCGCGTGATGCTATCTTTCCCTCGTCTTCGCGTCGCGTGTTCAAGACTCGGCAATCAGGACGTAAACACGATCAGATTGACAAGGAGACTGTCCCCATCACTGCATCAAATGTGAAGAAGGGTCCCAGTAGGCAACGAGTGCTCTCAGGAACGGATGGTGAGTATCTTTTGCCTTTTAGGGAGGGGTAAATGACGCCTGTCTAGTTCTCGGTTTAGCAAAGAGGCGCCCCAACGTCGATGCGCACATGCTCACACCGCCGCGTCCCAGAGAGAATATGCGTGCATCCAAACAGAAGTCCCCAAGAGTTCAAGACAAGGAGAACGCCCCAGACCCACAGAGGTCTGCTCGAAAGCAACCCTCTGCACGTGGCTTAGCTTGCAGGCCTTCCCCTCTTGGAGACCGCACAGTTCAGATGCGCAACGCCGGGAACTCACGAGCCAGTGTCCCTAACAAGAGCACTGGTGAAACAGATAGGAGCATTGGCAGTGTTCGTAATCGTATGCGCGAGTGGGAACTGGAGCGTGAGAGGCTACGAGAGATGGAGCGCGTTGGCGAGTTGGACACCCAGGATACGGAGCATGACGCAGAGCGTCCTGTTCCTGTACGAAAGCCATCACGGCTGCGAGACAATGTGTCTGAGGCACCACCATCACCTAGTGCGCCCTTTCTTCTCGGCGTGCGTGCTCGTTGCGTGGTAACAGTTATTCCCACAGATGCGCGCTCTACACCAACACGGTCAAATGACGTGTTCGCACGGACCATGTCTGCAAGACTCTTTAAGCCAGTTAAGGAGTCAAGCGTGCCCCCTACATCTATGCTACCTTTGCCAGGTATGGCTACCGTACTGCTTCTACTACTATTGTAACCTCTGTAATCGTAGATGCCGACATGGACCTGCCCCTACGCGATACGTTTGCCCGGAATGCGTCCGCGAATGAATCGAGCTTCAGCCTCCTCAAACAGAGCCTCAAAGTCCCACTCGGTGTGTTCAACGAATAAGCACTACTCGCACTTCCTCTAATCTTTTGAGACAATCCTTAGGCAAGACGGTTGATATTTGCAAGTCCTCAGTTGGCCTTATCGGGTGTCGCCAAAGTGCAGCCTGTTCCAGTTCACCACAGAAACTGAGCGGTCGGCCATCTTGGGAGAATGAAATTCTTCACGAAGGTAGGGTTTCGAGTCGACCTTTGTCAGCTTTTTAATGAATTGTTTTGTAGCAGCGAATTCGTCATTGCCCGCTGTGCAGCAGGCCCTACGAAACCAACGAATCGGTGTCGACAGTCGGGCTGATCGGATGAATATTTGGCTACAGAACGTCGAGAGTGTGTGCCCAGTCCGCATTGCTTGGCGCTCTACTCATTCCATTATCTTCATATTCTAGAGGTCGTCGCTGATGCGAGGCAAAATTTCGCTTCTTCGAATGTTAACTTGTTACCCCCACTTCCCGTCGCTCCTGGACCCCAGACTCGTCGGCCATCCCGTGATGATTCGAGTCGGTCCACACGGCCTGCGCACCGGCCAGTTGTTGCTAATCAGATCTTTCATGTCGAAGAGGACACGAACAGAGACCAGAGCTTTATCTTCACGGCGACCTCAGAGGATAATGTCCGCCATTGTTCGGTTCCTGCGGATGTACACACCGCCGAGGGGCCCAGTCGCCCGTTTTTTCCGTTTGAGAGCCCACGACCAACTCGGCGTGCGACCGTACTGGGGCGCTCGCCAGAGAAATCACATGTTGTGGATATCGACGTTGACATGACACCGTCAAAGCGGAAGGAGAAGTCTAAATCAGCAAATGATCTGAAACGCCTCATTCGACCAATCTCCAAGGTAGAATTTGAATTAGACAAATGTGAGAGCAACCGAGATGTTCACATGCCGCCTTTCAAACTAATTTCACCGTGTAGTTGCGAGGAAATCAAGTCTCTCCGCGGTCCTTGACAGAGACTTATTTACCCCTGATCCTGCGCCGATACACCCAGATACTTCAGAAAGTTCAAGCGACCATGATACACCCCATAGTCCCACTCGCGATAGCTTAACCGACTCACTATTCGTTGTGCAAGCGTATCCTACCCGCCAGCAAGCAATGACATCACCCGCTTTGGATTCCGCGACCCAACGCCAGCTTGAAGACGTTTACGACCGCATCCTCATGGCCACCGACGGGGTCAAACGTGTTGGTAAAGGCTATCAGTCATGCCATGTCAAGTCGATGTCAACAAGTGTATCTTCGGGGTCATCAAAGAGTTCAGGACGACTCTTCCATTCATCACGTCGACCTATGCCACCACCCGTATCCAGCGAGGACAAGTTTATCACATCGAGTGTTGATGAACTTGGTGCTATGCGGTCTGATGGCGACGGTGTTGATAACATCGGCGTTCGGGAAGACCGCCCCGGCCCAGCAAAAGCAGTTAGTCGTGCGCTTAAAGCGCTCGTCACAGGACGACCAGCTGCATCACGTACACTCTAATAACACTTCGAGTCCTCAACTTCGCTGAATTATCCAACATGGTTCTTTCACTGTCCCAGTCTATCTATCACCGTCTGGTCCACAACTTGCATTTTCTTATCGGTTGTTTATAACATCATATATCACAATTTCTATCGCATCCTTCATCACTCGCCACCACATCTCCTCTTCTTTCCCGATCAACATCTCTTTCCTGCGCACACGCCCCCAATATCCTGAATATTGTTTTGCTGTACTTTCTACCGCTGTCGGTTCCATCGTGCACGCTGCTATGATGTCCATTACGAATTAGATTTTCTACGTTGTCACGTTCCTCCTCACGGCATTACACGTTTCACGCTTTAACGTATTGTTCGACATGATTTTACACCCTACCACGAGCAGTTTGATGAATTGCAATGGTTTATTTTTTTTTCTCGCGTGTCAACTTGATCGAGGCCGCTTGGCAATGTAACTGGGTTGAGACCGCAGTTCGTTCGTCTTATTGGAACGCAAATCATAACGTTTTGCTATCGAGCTGTAGTTGATGGTTCGAAGGCAGCGGGCGGAAGTGCTATTTCTTCTTCAGCCTGGAGGATGCAGTGGGAGGATACCCAAACAGTTGGCATCGATCATGGTTTAGTCTATTTAGGGTTCGGTAATGGTGGTAAGGGGGCCCAGGAACATCTCATTTGTTGCCATTGCCATTGTTGGCACGGGAATCGCCGCGGACTTATGAGATTAAATTTGTGATGTATGAAAAGACTCGCTAGTGGGTCGCACAGATGCTACTTTACAGAGAAACAGGGAGAGGCCTAACAGAATTACAGCGACGATGGATGTTTTATCTTGGGATTTTGACGGGTGACACCGTGGCAGTGCTAACAGTTTCCATATTTGTGGGTATCACCCAGAGGAGGAGACGCACAGCCTCATCGGGCACGTGAAGCCGAGGATGGCGGTGTGCGAGTTGGAGGGTATCGATTACTGGGTTAATATAAGCATGACCCAGTCACCGCGCAACCGTCTCAGTTCTCTGTCATGCACTGGAACTTGTCCTGGTGACCTCCAATGTTCTTACCTCTTTCTCCAAGGCAATCTCAATCTCTTTCTTCCTCCTCTTCCTCCTCCTCCTCCTCCTCTCTCTCGTCCCTCACACCGTCATCCACATTAGCCCCAACGAGCACTTTCTCCGACTCTTCCGAGTGCGTAACTTTCGGCGTGTTGATTTCTCCGGAAAACATCCCTCTGACGATCCCTACATTAGAACTCTTTTATCATCTACCGCGCCCTCAACGAGTAATCCAATCGCCTCATCCACTTCGATCACCCCCACCTCTTCCCCTCAATTCGCCTCGACCTCCTCTGCCATCTCGACCTCACCTCCACCCTCCTCCTCTTCATCACCTTGGATCCCTCCCTCAACACCTTTGACAGCGTCCAGCGGGTACTCCCTCTTTACCCTAACGTCCACATATGTCACAGACATTGGCGGAACTCCTACAACGGTAAGTCTATATCCCCATACATTGTCTCTCGTGCACTTTAGATTTGTGTTCATGGGTCTGCTGCGCGATCCTCGTCAACCAAACGTTACGTATATGTATTGATATATCTGCCAGGTCGTCACCCCCATCATTACGGCCTTGCGAACCTCTATGTCCCCCCAAGCGTCACCGCGTATCGATATCATCGTAGGATCTGCAGTTGGCGGTCTTGTTGCATTCATCATTGCCCTAACTTCTTTGTTCATCATGCGAAGGCGCGCCCAACGCCGGCGGTACTGGGAGTTCGCACGTAGCAAACAGTACCCATCCCGGGTGACCTTCCTTGCCGGGGAGGAGATGGACCTTCCACATCATCCAAGCCCGACCATGGTTTACTCTGACCGCGAACCGTTCATGAATCGCAGCTGGCGCAACGTCAGATCTTCGCAATCGCCCGATTACTCACATTCTCATTCACACTCGGCGGGCTCTTCGCGCACACAATCACCTCCCTTGTCCCCGCCCCCCCGTCTGCTCCGCCCGCGCGCTTCCGAATCGGGCTCGATATTCCAAGAAAATATCTGGCCGCCACCCTCTGCCGCCTCTCAGCTGATGGATCCGCTCACGCACGCCGCACAAAGCGTCGACCTCGGCCGAATCATTGATGACGTAATGGGGCCCGAGCGCGCTAGCCCGCCCGATAATATATCCGATACTGGTCTACTGCTTACCGTTCACGAGCACGGGCAAGAGCGAGAACAAGATCAACCTCAACTGGAACAGGAGCAAATGCAGGAGCATAAGAACGAGGACGACGTCGTAGCCATGCTCCCGCTCACGTTAGCGCGCACACCTTCTGAGGAGGAGCCCGCATTACCAGCGTCAGCGTCTATTCTGCCACAACCACCCCGCTGGCTGTCCCGCTCGCCGAATCCTTCACCAAAGGGTTCTCCATTACATAAAGGTCAAGCAATATGAACTTTTTTGATGATGATCACGCAACCACACACCTGGATGGATTCTTTTTCCTATCTCCTTCAAAGAATACCTAATGTATACCTTGTCATTATTTAAATTAAGAGTGCCACGGACGCGCGACGATTGATACATTTACGGCTTTTTTTTTTTACCCTTTCGTATTTTTTTTTTCTGGTTGCTCTCTCGGATATGACTTTGTTGTTGTATCCTCGGGTAAATTTGCAATACCTCGGACTCATTGTATCCTTATTTGAAGGTGGCGGTTTATGATGACCGTCTTTGCATACAGTAGAGTTCTAGTGTCTCGCTTTATGATCCCCGCGCCCAAGGCATGTGGAACTTCCATTTTACATTATTCCCCTGGACGCCCCAACTTGCTATCACTACCGCTTAACGCAGAAAAATGATAAAAATTTTCAGAAGGTGGTTTCGTCCGGGCCGAGATGCACGTGAGCGGTGGCTCGTTGAGACACTCATACAGTAGCTACACCCTTGAGCTACATGTTGTTGAATATAAATGCCTCCTGATCAAAACTAGAAATGCCAACGTTGTTGGCTTGAAGGGGGTACAGTATGAGAACAGAGAGCTGAGAATCCGACATGTATATTCATTGGCGGACGCAGATGGAAGTATCCATACCTTCTGTGTCCGCGACGTCGAACGGAAGAGCAAAGTCTGTGCATCGCTCAAAGAAGCGCTCACGCAGCAGAGCGCGGAACAAACACCTTTGCAGTAGCAGAACGTCGCGTTGCAAACACAGCTTGTCACTTTACGCGCACACGAAACGACGGAACTGCCGAGACGGTGCTGCGGCGGACACCCTTCATCAGGAACCCTGCATCAAACTTTTTTCCACTCATATGAGCTCATACAAGCTC
Organism: Lactifluus pinguis; assembly: GCA_003313945.1. NCBI lineage: Eukaryota > Fungi > Basidiomycota > Agaricomycetes > Russulales > Russulaceae > Lactifluus > Lactifluus pinguis. The sequence continues at coordinate 693 of QLPA01002585.1, read as the reverse complement.
GTACGAGCTCATATGAGCCCTCTCAAGTCAATAAAGTTGCAAAAGTCCATTAAGTCAAAAAGGAACCTACGTTTGGTTAAAAGTGGGTATCAACAACTTTTTGAAAAAGTAAAAAAGTGCACACAAGGTACACAAAGTGAAGAAAGTACCATAAGTGCTCAGAGTTAAAAAGTTGATTGTGACAGATGAAATCAACAACGAGATGAAGTAAACTAGGGGGAATAGGCATAGATAAATCACTAAGACTCTACAGACAACAGACATCCACTTGTGCACGGCACATTGAGCGTGCGACCGCGTGCAGCTTGGATGCTCATTCACTCTTCCCAGCGCCCGTAGTTTCTCTCACTCATAACACACAAGGATGTATGGCAAGATGCGCAAGTGCGAGCAGCCCATTAGGGTTGCGTCAAAATGTGCCGATCAGCGTGGATACCTTCTGCCCCGAAGTCGCGCGAGCCGCGGTCATGGCAGGCGCCAACTGCATCAACGACGTGCACGCCTTCACGGGTCCAGATTACAACGGTGACTCGGATGTGGAAAAACACCTGGTCAGGATGAAGGACGTCGCCCGTACCTTGGCCGTCCCTGTCGTTCTGATGCACTCCCGTGGAGATGCGGGCAGCAACAAGGATTATTCCCGTTACTATCGTTCCGTCCTGGATGGTGTCTCTCAGGAGCTGGGCCAAAAAA
>QLPA01002584.1:0-10018 GCA_003313945.1 Lactifluus pinguis | reverse complement strand
TTGATTAATGGAGCCGATTACGTCACACTTAGCCGGCGCTTGAGGGGCTTGCCGAGCCGCGGCAACACTAGTTAGGGCAGAGGAGAGGGATAGAGCAAAGAGGAGAAGTCTGAGAGGGGAGATTCGTATCTTTGATAGGAGAGGTGAAACAGTCGATTCAGGTTAAAGCCGAAGCTGGGGTACAAGCTACCAGCCGAGGCCTACTTATACAATGTACGCTAATTGTTGTACGAAAGAGGACAGACAATGGGCATAAACCAAGAACAATAGGACGCGACCAAAACAAGAGGACAATGAAAAAGGAGAACAATAACAGTGGACGGTTTTGGAAGAAACAATAGCGGCACATCAGTCAGCAGAAAAGATCATGAGTCATCGCAGGTGAGTAAGGAATCATAGGGTCCATAACGTGTCCTGATTCCGTAACAATACCCCCCTTCTAGAAGGCAGTTCCACCTGCCTCAGTCATCAGTTTTACGTCGTGACGAGGACGCCTCCTTCGAGGCATAAGCTTCCGCCGCTTCCTTCATCTTCCTCTTGCACGCCAGACTAGCATAGGTGCTGTCGAGGAGGCAACCTCCGCCATACCACTGATGGTTCTTTTCAACCCGACAGACCCCCAATCCTGGCATGCAGTTGATGTGGGGGATGGCACATTCCCAGCTGGCGTGATTGGTCAACTTGGCGTGGTACCGACAGTGTTTTGCTCCCCCTTCCCTGTGAGTGGCGTCGGCTAGTTCGTGATCTTCCTCAGGGAAACTAGGAAGGTCGAATCTCTCAGGGCCTCCGGAATCGAGTCCCAGCTTATCAAGTCCGTGGCGGTGGAGAGTAATTGATTGTCGCAGTTCCATATCTGCACCTCTCTGCTGAGGACCCCTGTTATTACCGTAGCTCCTGTCCAGCATGTACTCTGTGGTCCCAAATTCTGGGAAGGACCATGTTTGAATGGATGTGTCCGTCGTGCTAACTGGGGTCGTTTGAACCGCTGCTTCGCGGCGAGGGGGAGGATGCGCGACTTCACTGTCCGTCTGCGCCTGAGTGATAGTGGGTGCTTGAGGCGCATGGAAGATGTTAATGGTGCGCCTTCCCTCCGCATCTTCCTCAAACCACGACGTGTCTGGGGTCTCTGGGCGTTCGAAGTCGGCCATCCGGGTGGAGACCAATGTGTCTCGTCCGTCAGTAAAGATTCTTGTTCGTTGGGGGACTCCGGGGTTGGCTTGCCTCCACTGGAAGTCACGTAGACAGCTAGTACACTGTCGAAGGTCAACCTCGTAGTATCTATCGGGATCGTATGGCCACTGGTAATGGGTCTCTTCTCCAGCTGGGACGTGATGCGGTATCCCCAGGCAGACGTATCGGACTTGTTCGTAGGTGACAGTGTCAGGTCGTCCAGGTTGGCGATTAGCTTTCGTCGGATCGTAGAAGTCGGCAAGTGCTTGATTGGCTTTATAAGCTCGGTCGTAGGGGAGAGTGAGGTGGGCTTCTCGGAGTTCGTCCCAGGAGAATGGTAGTGATGTGGGGAAGACGTTCATAAAACACTTATTGATGGTAGAGACAGAGGGTTTCACGGCAAAAGAACTTATGTTCACAGCAGTGCTTGTGGGTGAGATGGATGCGTTGTCCGGGGATAAACTCGTGGAAGAGGTGCGAGGTGAATGGGGGGTAGCAGAAGAGGGAGCGAAGTTGCATTGTGTCTTCTCGTCCGTCGCCCTCCTTATTATACATTTTCGTGCTTTGGTGGGGTTCTTTTTGTGAAACTCTGTTACTAAATCACCGGCGTGTACATTGTCAGCTGGTTCCCATGTGTTGTGGGCGTGAGAGTAGCCTTTCCATTTCAGGAAGTACTTCAATTGTTCTTTGTTGCGCCCTACACGCTTTGAGTCTAGAACTTGTTCCACTTCATATTCTTCTTCCCCTTCTATTACGTCTGGGGGTGGTTCCGTAAAGGGCTGGCCGTATTCCTCCATCTCTTTATAAGGAGAAAGAAGCGACGCGTGGAAGACGGGGTGGATGCGCTTTCTCTGCCATTGGTCCGGGAGTTTTAGTTTAAAAACCACCGGGCTAATCACCTGGGTCACCATGAAGGGTCCGTAACGTTTCGGTGCCAGCTTGGCGAAGGGGTGTGACGTTTTCAGGTTCTTCCCATCAAGCCAGACCCGGTCCCCCTTTTCGAATGGTTTGTACGCTTGACGTCCTCGTTTCTTAATGTTTCTTTTTTGGAGGAAGTCTTGCGCCCTTTGGATCGCCTGTCTGGCTTGGTTACATTTTTCGATCAGATTGTCTTTGCGCCGCTCGATGTCTGGTACCGTCCCTTCTTTTTTTGACTGCCATATTGCTGGGTTGTGTCCATATAATAGGTCGAATGGCGCTTGTTTAGTTGTCTCGTTCATCCATGAGTTGTGGACGAATTGCGCTAGGGGGAGCCAATCCACCCAATCGTTCTGCTGGAAGTTTCCATAGACGCGAAGGTACTGCTCCAGCCACTGATTTGTTCGCTCAGACTGCCCGTCGGTTTGGGGGTGGTATGCCGTACTGATGTTTTGATTGATTCCCAATTGTTTGCACAACTCCCTAGTCCATTTGGAATTAAACCTAGGGTCGCGATCGGATATGACCCTTTTTGGAGGCCCAAAATGGGGAAAAACCTCTTTCGCATAACATTTCACGATTCCCTCGCTGTCGATGGTCTTGTTACATGGGATGAAGAAGGCTGTCTTGCTGCAGTCGTGGTCCGTAATGGTGAGAACGCTGTCATATCCCCGTGATTCCGGCAGGTCTGTGATCAAGTCCAGAGCAATGGTGGCATAAGGGATGTGACTTTGCTTTGGTGGGATTGGCACTAGGGGAACCTTCGGTCTAGTGGTCCCACTCTTGGTGCTTTGACAAGTGACGCATCCGCGCACATAATTTGTTACAAAGGCTCGCATGTCAGGCCACCAATAGTCTTTAGCAATAGTCGACCAAGTCCTCAGGATCCCCGGGTGACCAGCTGTTTTGTGGTCGTGGTACATCTGTAGAATGCTCCGATGGACTTTCGGGCCCCCAGGGACAGCCAATCGGGTTCCTTTGTACCATTTGGTTTTGTGAAATTCCCGTCGTTTCTCCACTCCCTCTTCTTTTTCCCATAGCTGTAGTTCCTCCTGGTTATCTTGTTGCGCCCATTCCACTTCCAACTCCAGGGATTGTTCTTCGGTAAATAAGCGCAAGAAGAGTTCTGGGGGCAGGACTAAGACACTTTCGTGGTCCTTCTCCCCTTGGTCACATCCAGGGGGGCGTGACAATGGGTCTGCCTTGTTTGTTTTTCCTGGGTGGTGCACGATTTTCATGTTGTACTCTGCTAGTTTGGGGATATATCTCGCCACCCTTCGATTGATCTTGTGGGCTTCTCTGTAGTATTGCAGATTAGCATGATCGCTTACTACCGTGATGGGGTGCAACGAGCTGAGGAGCAAGTGTCGCCAGTGGTCTAATCCTCGAATCATGGCCAGAAGTTCTCTGTCGTGGATGTCGTAGTTGCGTTCGGCACTATTGAACGTCCTTGAATAATACCCCACTGGTCGTAGTTTTTGATTTTCGTCTGGTTGGTGTAGGATCGCCCCGCTCGCGTATTGTGATGCATCAACTTCCAACACAAATGGTTTGTCTAGGTTTGGACGCTGCAGCACAGGGTCGGAGGTAACATGATGTATGAGCTGGTTCACTGCCATTGTGCAATCTTCGTCCCATTCGAATTTGGCCCCCTTTTTCAAGAGATTGGTGAGGGGCCTTGCAATATTGGCAAATCCAGGAATGAACTGTCTCTGGTAGCCCAAAACTCCCAGTGTGCTGCGAACCTCTCGAACCGATTTTAATTGGCGTGGCCAGGAGTCCAACCCATGTTTTTTACTAGGGTCTATGCGGATAGTCCCTTGGTCAATGACGTAGCCCAAGAATTCCACTTGTTTCTCTGTGAACCGGCACTTCTCCGGTTTCAGGAAGAGGGACTCCTTCTCCATAATTCCCAGGTACTCGTCAGTGATTTGGTCGTGGAGAGCGGGGTCATCTGGCGTAACAATGATGAAATCGTCCATGTACCAATGCACCCACTTCGGGTACTTCCGCTTTAAAGGGGTGAAGATTCGATCCATCATCCTTTGGAATGTAGCCAGTGCATTACATAGACCAAATGGCATTACTTTTGCTTCAAAGAGCCCCTCGTCTGTTTTTACTGCGGTGATCCACTGACTATCAGGGTGGATTCGGATGTTATAGTAGCCGTCTCTGATATCGAATTTTGACATGAGTTTGGTGTCAGCCATTTGATCCAATATTGTATCGATGCGAGGTAGGGGATACACATCTTTCACTGTGTATTTGTTGACGGCTTGGTAGTCATACACCGGTCTGAGTTTCCCATCTTGTTTCTTGATGTAGAAGAACGGACTTGACCATGGCGAGTTAGATGGCGTCATGTATCCCTTGTCTTGTTGTTCTTCAAGGAAGGTCCTCATTGAATCGGTTTCTTCAGTCGTCAACTTATACGTTTTGCAGTTAATGGTTTTCGGGGCGTCTGGCAGGAGTGTGATGACATGGTCCTCCGGTCGTGGTGGGGGAAAGCGTCTAGCTGCTTCCTCTGAGAAGACCTTGGCATGCTTCTTGAAGCGTTCTGGGATGGTCACCACTGTTTGGTTTCGCCCTTCCTTCTGTGCCCATTGTTGGCTAAAACTGGTTTTGCAGGCTTTCAATTTCTTGGCTGCCCACTTAAGCTTCCAGCTTCGTCCTGTGGTGGTTAATTTGATGGGAGGGCCCTTGATTATGTTTCGTCTCCAATTGATTTTTGGGTCGAATTCTCTGAGCCATGGATACCCCAGGATTAGCCGATCCTCTCCTAGATTGGTTACAAAGAACATTTGGGCTGCTTCTTGCCTTCCTTTTAATACATTGAGGAGGCAGTAGCCAGTGATCTTCCCATCTTGGTTTTCCGTCCCATCAACATTGTACACTGTTCTTGGTTCTTTGAGAGGGAGAACCCCAATCCCTAGTTTTTCCACGGTTCGTGGGTCGATGAAGTTTTCGGTAGCACCACTGTCTAGTAGTGCTTTTTCTGCAACCGCTTTTGTCGCACTTGTGAATGATAGGGGAACGTCCAATGTATTTGTTCTCGAGATACGACATATTTGAGTAAAGCGGGCTCGCACCCGGGTTGCGTGGGTCGAGCCATTCAAAAATCCTCTTCGTTCACCATCCCTTCCAGAGCGTCATCAAAGGCCCCTTTTCCGCATTTGGCCCTGAGTGCTCGTAGCATGGCGACAGGCGACTCTTCTTCGTCAACTTGGGTGGCCTCGTCGTCTTCTTTTGCCTTCGTCCTTCTGGCTTTAGGTGGTTGGGCTGCTTGGCCAGGCTTTTGTCCTTTCTTTTTAGGACAATCTTTGGAGAGGTGACCTTGGGCTTCGCAGAAGAAACATCGTCCTTCTTTGCGCAATTTCTGCTTCTTTTCCCAGTTGCTAGGTTCGATGTGAGTCGCATCGATATCCATAGCCCACAGATCTTTTTCTGGTTTGGGGGTCTTCTTCTTGTTCATAAGGCGTTGGGCCCAACTAGGCACCTCCTTTCGGAGGGCTATCTCGTGTTGCAACTGGATATAAGCGTCGTTGTGCAGAATGGCCAGGTCTTGCCATTCTCGCATGGTGGTTGGTTTTGCGCCTACATGTCCCAGCATGCTTTTAACAAGTCCCAGGTCCAGACCTCTCTTGAAGAGGCGCATCGTTCCTTCGCTGTCGGCATCCCACCCTGCTTTCTTCCTTAATCGGTTGAATTCACTAATGTAGGATGCCAGGCCTCCTTTGACCTTGTGCATGTCCAGGCGTTCTAGTTTGGTAATGGCTTCATCTTCTTTGTTGGTATCTTTAAAGGCGGCTTCGAGCGCATCTTCGAAGTTGGTCCAAAGATCTTCGTCGTTCTCCCCAAGTTGGACTACTTCTTGTTCGAGGTCGTCAAGATAGTCTTGGACCCATGCAGAGACATTTGCCCCTTTGATCAGGCCTAGCTTGGTTAAAACTCGGTTATAGGGGATGGTTATGTCGTCGTGATTTCTGTTTATCGCGCGATACATCCTCCATTCCTGCTGGAATACGTCGTAGAGTTCTCTGTCTCCTTTAAAGATGGTGGGGGGGACACCTTTGAGTCCATTTTGTGGGGGATTTATTGGCGGAGCTTGTCCTGCGGCTGCTCCACCGCCTCCACCACCTCCTCCACCTCCGCCCCCACCTCCCCCACCGCCACTGCCACCACCGCCTCCAAGGGCTTGGCCTCCTCCAGCGGCTCCGCCGCCACCGCCGCCACCGCCTCCTCCAGAGCCGCTAGCCCCACTGGTCTGGGTTTGAGTCGGCTGTGTCATGGTTCCCGATCTGAGGTGAACTGGTGGTGACGAGAGGGTGAGGGCGCTCATGGCCTGGTCTATGGGAGTGATAGGTGTGGTTATCTGTGGATCTGCATCTTGTTGTGTCGGTGGAGAACTCCTAGTAGGTCCCTCTTCAGCTGATGAGTCAGGCATATTCGGCTGTGCTGGGGAGCTTTCATCAGACTCGCTGTTGCTGTCATGTTCGTCTTCTGTTGGTTGCATTGACAGTGTCAGTTCTAGTTCGTTGAAGATGTGGTCGAATTGGGTAAACTTCATATCGGGTTCCACCCAATATTCACTTTCTTGCCAATAGATTTCGTACCACCGGTGATTGATGAATTCGCACGGGGCTCTGACTCTTCGCCCGTTCTTTTCTATGTTATACCGATAGGTGTCTGGCTTCTGGAATAACTGATAGGCTCTTCTTTTGGATTCCAAGTATCGGATCCTTCCTTTTCGTTCGATGGATAGGTCGTCGTCTCCTCGTGGGATGACTCTGGTTTTATAGTTCAGGGTGTTTTTATCCCAGACGACTTTTAGCGACCCGTCACGGTATCGTTCCAGCGTTGAGTGTGAAATGTGATGGTGTTATTTTCCTGATAGATAACCAACACGTTTCCCTGCTCGGTTTCTGCTACTTCTAGCAGTTCTTCGAGGAATTCCGCAATTCGACACCAATGTCGTAGTGCTTCAAACCAATATGGGCCTTCTGTTAATCCCGTGTTTTGTACGTGGAGCTCTGCTACTTGTTTCTTCAGGAGTAGAACTTCAATTAGCTGTTCTTTGATCCTGATTTGGTCGCCTTCTGAAAGGTTGGCCAGCATTGTCAACCTTTCTTGTTTGTTTAAGAGCTTCGGCTTTTGTTACGGCTCGACCAGGGCCGGGTCCCAACAAGGGTTCTGTTCGTTTCAGTCTCTCCCAAGACTGTGGACTCAGGGTTACTCAAGGTAACGACACGCAGAGTCCTGGGGTGTTGTAGGACACCCGCCAACCTTCGAAGCCTTGTTAGGGCAGAGGAGAGGGATAGAGCAAAGAGGAGAAGTCTGAGAGGGGAGATTCATATCTTTGATAGGAGAGGTGAAACAGTCGATTCAGGTTAAAGCCGAAGCTGGGGTACAAGCTACCAGCCGAGGCCTACTTATACAATGTACGCTAATTGTTGTACGAAAGAGGACAGACAATGGGCATAAACCAAGAACAATAGGACGCGACCAAAACAAGAGGACAATGAAAAAGGAGAACAATAACAGTGGACGGTTTTGGAAGAAACAATAGCGGCACATCAGTCAGCAGAAAAGATCATGAGTCATCGCAGGTGAGTAAGGAATCATAGGGTCCATAACATGTCCTGATTCCGTAACAATTTCTACATATAAATGCCATTTCGTAAGGCTGATATCTCACCAACTACTGCATGCTTTTCTATGATCTAAATTCCATTCAACTCAGTTTTAAATGGGCTATAACATAGTGTATTCATCTGATTTTGAAATGTCATCGTTCTGGAGGTGAAAAGTGGACGTTTTTGTATTTAGCCCATATGTATGCAATTTTGCTATAAATCATATGAGCGATGGTATCAACCTTATAGATTATAAGCTAGGCTACAACTTTGCAACTTAGACCTAAGAGAAATACAGAGTCTATGAGAAGTTACATGTGGGTAAAGGCAGGTGCAATACTTTTGTCCGCCACTGTATGTGTGCGCTGAACGTACTCCGGAGAGCATGGGCGAGTTTGGGAAAGCGTAGGGGAGTCAATTAAGTCTTCGGAGGGACGTGCGCGGGAACGATTGGGACGATAGTGATATGCTTTCTGTATTAGGAAGGGAATGAGCGTCGGAAGTGCAAAGTATTCGAAACGTGTGGTTGGAGGCGACGATGTAACGAGTGGCGTAGACGACGATGAGAGACGAGACGAGACACGATGATAATAAAACGACACAAGTTCTTAGTTTCGAGGCAAGCTTAGTGATCCGAAAGTAAAAGGTTTATTGGACACCCTTCTAGGCCAATGGGCAAGGCCTTTTAAGTGTTTTCTGTAAGTAGTTCAAGCAAACAAAAGAGGACGAAGTAAGAGGGATGTGAGGCCTCAGCCGAGGAGGCGCTGCATCGGCAACGCTCTGGACAGCCTGGGCTCGCGCGCATGGTGTCGCTCGATAATCCATAAAACGAGGGTAAGGGGCAGTGAGAGAGTGATGGCACGCTGATAGGCAGCGTCTCGTATAGCACTGGAATGATAGAAAATGTATGGAAAGAGGGCTAAAAGATGCAAATAGACTAAAAGTAAGCACTGCCAAAGACTAAAATGAAGGTCCCAGCAGCGGGAGATACTCAATATGTACAAGTCCATACACTTCAAGGCTGTCCAGCTGATGTCTTCAGATGAGGACGCGTCGGAGTCGGGGATCGAGGTGATGTGGTTTTAGCGGAAGGGCGCAACGGCAGGTTGGACGTGTCAAGGCGTCCTAATCGGGTCGTTGTTTAGGGCAGGTGCGAGAACGAGTTTGGAGACGAAATCCAAGGGTAAGGTCCACCTTACAGAAGCTGTTTACGAATATTTGCTCAAGTCACGTTGTCGAAGTTCGAATTTTCCACCCGCATTTTGTTGACTTGGTACTTTCGCTAGTCAGTCACCTCATTCACCTACCTTCAGTTATTCTGTGAACAGTGCACTTATACTGACACCAGAACCTTGCCCTCATGTGCCTCCTGGACCTCCCTTTATCATGTTCACATTTTCTTCAACCGTGCTAACTCATAGGTTTCTCTTTTTCAACTCCGTTGTGTTTGAATCTAATGACACTCAGGCTGCCACACTGCTGAGTTCCAGCAACTCGCTCTAGCAAGGGCAAGGTGAGCGTCCCTACTTTTCCCCCCCCATTCATCTAACAATTTGTCATTTGCGGCTCTGTCCGACCCAGGACTGGTGCTGGCTGCCGCACCTGTAGACCGCACACACACTCGTCGATCCCATCCTCGCCGCCATCGTCTACCTCACGATGCCACCGTTTGCTGGCAAGTCCTGGCTGCCGCACTCATTGACCACACCCGCGCCACCGCTGTCTACCTCACGACGGCCACCTCATGCGTTGGCACAGCAGGTGTGTGCATGCGTCTACTCCACCTGCACACCCACTGTTCTCACCTGCGCCGCTGTCTTCCCTACAATGGACACCACGTGCCCTTGTGCAGCAGGTGCTGTCTGCCATACCCTTCAACCCCACCCGTGTTGCCACCATCTACCGACGTCACCTCATGCGCTGGCACAGCAGGCACCTGACAACCCCATGCTTGACCTGTCTTTCTCACCCACCCCACTGTCCTCCCCACAGTGGCCACCTCGTGTACTACTGTGACCCTACCTACACCACCGTCCACCTCACAGCGGCCATGCCCCATGTGCTGGCACAGAGGTGGGGCCCTGGCTGCCGCACCACGTCTTGCACCACTTGATACCCCACTGGTATCATGCCCAGGTATGGCCACGAAGACAACCACAATGCTGACGCTCCAAAGGAACCACTGGGACAATTACTAGCACAACAAGATTGCCAACACCACCGAGTGCGCTTCCGTACATGCTTAGTCACAGCTGCAACGCTGCCCTCAGGTATATCCTATCATTGTCATTGTATAG
>QLPA01002574.1:0-32663 GCA_003313945.1 Lactifluus pinguis | reverse complement strand
AGCTATGACTAATTATACTGGCCATAGTTAACTAGCTTCAACAGTAAGTGCTGTAGAAAGTAGTATCAGTATTTGCTGGGCTGAATTCAAAGTACTTTTGTACTTTTACTGTATATATTATACTAATTTAGCCAGTACCACTGACACTTCGGACCTTTTCCAATCACAAAGGTCATATCACCATATGTCTACAAACTCGAACTTCCTAGGACATGGAAAATCCACAACATCTTCCACGCTTCCCTTCTAACTCCCTACACAGAAACACCCAAACATGGCCAGAACTTCCCAGAACCGCCCCTGGACTTGATCAAAGACGCGGAAGAATACGAAGTCGAAGAGATCCTCGGATCTCGGATGAAGAACAAGAAACTGCAATATTACCTCAAATGGAAGGGCTATTCAGCGGCGCACAATTCATGGGAACCGCCGAAGAACATCAAAGCCCCAAAGCTAATCTGAGATTTCCACAACAAAAACCCCCAAGCCGTGAGAACTGTGGCGCTCTCCAAACTGATAAAAGGACCGCCATCCACGCCCTTAACTGACACCCCCCATCTTATGGACTTTGACCTCTCCCACTGCTTCACTCCCAATCTTGAGCTCAATAGTGTCAACATCGACGAAGCCACTCATGCCATTCTCAAACAACACGCACTGACCCCCGACCTTCGACTACCTGATGACAATAGCTCCTCCTTCAATGCCTACTCATCGCCACCAGCATACCAACCCGAGCTTGGGACCGTTTCACCCATACCTACGACCAATGAATGTGTCAGCCCTCTCTCCCTTGGACCTCACCATTGCAGAACAAGGGCTAAATGAACCCAACACAACTACCGTCGTTCCACTCGCTCCCAGCGAAACCGAAGAAGCCGAAGCATCACCTATGTTACATATGTCACCGCTACGATGGCCATTATGCGGCCAATTGTCCCCAGAAAGCTACAGTCCAAGCCCCACGCTCTTCGACCCCGGTCATTCCCTCGACCCCTTCCGCCTCAACTACACCTTCCGAGCACGGTTGACTCCAATCTATCCGACAGTGGGCAAAGAACGTACTACCCCACAGCCGACAGCGTACTCAGCCCCCGTCACAGGGCGGGACCAAGACGCCGCCACTACCCATGCAGGCACTCAAAGACCTGAAAGTGTCTCCCCCGTACCTGTCTTGGAGCCCCTCGTACCATGTCTGCTCCCCGACGCCGGAACCGATGACTGACGAGTTGCCTCTTCCGAACCCGCTCAATCACCTGTTTATCCTACCACACAGCCCAACTCCCCCTCCAGCAAGGGCAAATCTCCTGCAGATGATGGCCCTCGTTGACTCCAACAGGAAGGTGCAGGCTTTTGGCACAGCGTTTGTGCCTCCCAACATGCAGCTCCTCCGGACCCACCATGGTCTTACATTGAGCACCTTCCCACCACACTCACACTCGACTACCCCCCACGTGTAGAACGACCGCGCTTCTCCCCATGCCACCGATGTGGCAATCTACAGCCCGACCATCTGATGGACCTCTGCCCTACTGAGATCTGCTGCCTCTACTGCATTGGGGCTCACCTCAGTTTCCAATGCCCGTACCCACACATGCTGTGTGGCGGGGGCATATGCTATTGCCCCGAGGACCACGACTTCGCCAAACCCGCTGGAGATCGCCACCCATGCTGGTTCTGCCCCCACACTGGGGTCCACAAGAGACGTTGGTAATGGTGTTGGTGGCACAACACCCTGGAGAGAGAGGAGATAATGTTATGGATTTTTAACCTTTTTCACTCTTCGCAGTATTCGAACCCTCGACCAGCTCACGTGATAGCTGGTCACTTGACTGATTATATAATCACGGGACTTTACAGACATCAGTCATTTGCATGACTAATGTCATTTATGCTTACTCATTTGGCTTACTCCGAGCCATCTTCCCATTACTACACTGATCTACAATATATTCTAGTATCTGTGTGACATACATGTCACACGTCACTCCCCTAGACATATATAAGACCAGCCTAGTTAGCCTGTAACACCCCAGACTTCGCTTCGTCTCTCAATACACAGATCGTCTCCCCTCTTCTCCCTCTAAGCCTCCCTCCTAGCTGCTGCCTAGGGGATACTTAGACATCGTCTATAGGGATACCAGACCTCTCCTTTGACTTGCAGTAGAGTGCATCCATCAGCATGACACCCTCCTCTACCTAGTAAGCCACGGGCAGAACTAGTATCACGCTTGACGTTGTAGAGTGTCCAATAGACACATCTAGCCTCAAGCCAGTTACCTTCTCAAAGCACAAGTCGTGCACAAGGTCCCTATGAACCTTGACACAACGTGACATGCCCAAAAATGGAGGAAGAGAGAGGAGTGGGAGGGGACATGCAGGGAGTTGAGCCACTGATGGTGGTGGCAGAAACAAATCAGTGGATGGCATGAAATGTAGTGCAGGGAACGCACGCAGTGGCGAGTGGACAGTCAGTACCGTTCAGTGAAGGTAGCGTTGGAAAGGGGGGGACGCTTAGGAGACAGAGGCAGAGAGAGAAGAGCAAAGGACACACACCCCGTGACAATGCCAAATAAGGCAGTTGGGGACAGCGAAGTGAGCGATCAATGATGTCATCCGCAAAGAAATGATGCCCCAACTGCCATTCCAGGAAGGGACATGCAAGCAGCAGAGAGGGGAGGGAGAGATACGCTTGGCCAGCGAGAGCGACATGCAACCCTGAGATAGGAAGTTTGCTGGTGGGGATGATTTTGGACTCAGACAATGGGGAGAACAACAGTCAAGACAACAGTGGCAGCGGAGCAACGTCGGGTCAAAATGAGAACTGAGTGGGGAGAGAGGATCGAGCCACTGATGGTGGCAGCAGAAACGAATGAGTGGATGGTCTGAAACATAGCGTGGGAAGAATAGGCAGTACAGCCGTTGGGAAAGCATGCAGTGGCGAGTGGGTGGTCTGAAACATAGATAGTGAAGGGGACAGAGGCAGGACGATGCGTGCTATGACAGGTCAGGTGCAGTCACGCCTAAGAGCCAGTAAAAACACTCCTGGGAGTGTGACGTTACACTGCCTACTCTTTTATATAGTAGATGTTGGCATGGACTGCATATTCTGAAGGTAGGGGGGTTTTGTCATCCTTTTTAATACTCTTCTGTGTATCCTCTATCGCCCACTGTGTTGCTGCCGTAGTTTTGTTTATCTCTGGCACTCTTTGTTTTGCCATTATTGCTTTGCCTAAGGTTTGTAGGTGGACCTAGGCTGGGGTAGCCGCAGGTTTGCATGTTGGTGGTTGTCTGGGTTCTTTGCCAATGCTGGCCACGAAGGCGGACAGTGTGATTGGGTCTTGGTCACATGGTTCTACCTCCACTGGTCCCCCATCCATGGACCCTTTGGTCCAGTTGATACTAGGGTTAAACATCTTGAACCAGAGGTATCCAAAGATTATCCAGTCCCTTCTTAGGTCCGCTATAAAAAATATTTGTGTTCCCTTCACACCATTATGGAGGGTTCTTGCTTTGATGTAACTGGTTATTCCACTGCTCTTGTTCATGGTTCCATCAACATTTCTGACTTGTATAGTTTTTGGCAGTTGTGTGGTTTGGATTTTGAGCCTCTCCTCAGTTCGTATGTTGATAAAGTTCTTATTGGCCCCACTATTGAGTAGGGCTTGTTCTCCAACCGTTTATCCACATTGTAATAGCAAAAAGGGGATAGTCATTGACTTGGTCGCCTCACTTTGTATGAACATAATGTGTAGACATATAGCTCATGCCCAGGTTGGGGGGTACAAGCCTAGCAAAAATCCAGTCCCTGTCATGGTTCACAGGGACCATGGCTCGAAGTGAGCTTTGTGTGTTGGCGAGGGGGAAGCACAAGTAGACACTCGACTTATGCTGCCACCTAGTCAAGACGTACAGCACTAGTTCCTGTGAAGGATAGACTGGTGATAGATGTTCCAAGTTCGTATCGCGTGGGACAGAGCGGTTCAGGCTGGCACGCACGATGAGCGGAGTTCACAGTTCCTGAAGAGGATAGACTGTGGCAGATGATGATGAGGGAGCTGTGGGTCGAACACGAGTGTAGATGCGAAGAGATAGGGTTTGAGATGCAATCTTAAACCTGTATCCCTTTGTGTGTAACTTTGCTAAGCAGCGCAAAGGTTTTGGAAGTGTTTAGAGCGAAAACAATTTCAACGCCTTTGTACAAGGTTTGTGAAGTCTAGTGGGTGAAGTGCGTGCAAGTTTGCTTGGGATTACACCCTCCTGAGCTGTGGCGTGATGGTACCTCAATAAGAGGCACAAGTAGATGATGAACAAGTAGAGGGGAATCCCTTGCATGCAGGGAGAGACGCAAGAAGGAGGAACAACTGCTATGATTCTGGACAAAGCTGAAGCTGGGGCTTTAGCTTCATTTACAGGGCCCTATTTATGTGTACAGAGGGCCTCTCAACTATCCTACAAAAGCAGTACAGTACGCGAGTAAGCAACTAGTAATCAAGACCACTACAGTACTGGAGTCAGCGATCATTAGTCAAGACCACTACAGCACTGGAGTCAGCGATCATTAGTTAAGGCCACTACAGCAAGTCCAAAATCAATCAAGCCACAATCAAGCATAGCCTCAGACCAAGTAAGTAATACCCTAGGAGGGTATGCGACACAAGAAGGAAAGCATAGACACTGAAACCGTAACAGTCCCTCCTGCATCTCCTTCTACATTGCCTCTCTCTGTTCATTGCTCATCTGGTTGATATGGCCAGCAATTTTAGAGGGGGTAAGATCTTGCAGTGGCACGGAGTGAGGGGCGTTGTTGTATTCTTGGTTGTTGTCCTGTCCTGGGGCATTTGTTTCTGCAGCTCTAATAAATACATGTCCAGCAGTGGGTGGTCAGTAATTAGAATTTTAGGGTTTAAAATTCCTATTTGTCCAGCAACCATCTTGTACTGGTCGGCTTTGTTGACCCGGTACGCTCTGGGATCCTTGGCCAAAGTTTTGTGGGCGAGGGGGGTACCTCTGTGATGGGACCCCCATCCTAGGGTTTCCTCTTTTGGTGCAGTAACGGGTGAAATGTCTGGTTTGTCCACAGTTGAAACATGTCTTGCCTCTCATTCGCAGTTCTTTGGCGTTACTAAGTTTGGTGTTTGCTGCATCAACGTCCATTGGCTCATATCGTGGTCCTTGTGTTAGGCCCTGTTTGGCAACTGTGATTGTTTCAACAATCTTCAACAATCAACATTAATTGTTGAGTTTTATTGGTTGTTTGGTTGTTGTTGTGGTGTTGTAAGCAGGCATGTCTGACAATCCTGTCACAAAAGTCACATACTCAGCCACCACAACAATTAAATACAACAATCAATGTTGATTGTTAAAGATTGTTCAAACAATCACAGTTGCCAAACAGGGCCTTAGTTGTGGCAGGCGTGATTGTGGGAAGGTGGTCGGGTAGTTGGGTCCCAGGGGTTTCCTTCCCATGAGGGCTGCCCTAGTGTACCACTTGACTTGTTGCTTTCGCGCGTCTCTCTCCCACTGGTTCAGTGTTTCAGGCCAGGTTTCTTGTCCTAGAATGGCGTCCTTTAGTTGATTGTGAAGGCCTTTCTGAAATATGTCCGTGGTTCCCACATCGTCTCACTTCCATCCTGCTTTAGTTATAAGGTTTTCAAACTTTGAAATGTAGTCGTCCACGTTTCCTAGTGCCATTCTATGGTTCATGAGTTGCTGATATGCCGTTTGTTTCTTCAAGGAATTAGTGAATGCAGTTTTGAATGCATCTTTGAAGTTTGTCCAGAGTTGGGCATCCATTTGAGCTAGTTGGGAGTTTTCTAGCTTGTTGAGTTGTTCTTCTTGCCAATCGTCCACTTTGTAGCCCTTGATATAGCTGAGGGCCATCAGAACTTTCTTAAAGGGGGTGCTCATCTCCAGTGTGTCTTTGTTAATTAGCCTCCAATGTTTGAATTCTTTGAGGAACTTGTCACTTTTCTCTCTGTCTCTGTAGGAGATTAAGGGTGCGAGGCCTTTTAATCCTCCATTTCCTCCGCTGGGAGCTCCTTGGGTTTGGGTTCCTCCTCTGCTCATACCAGACAATGAGGCCATGTTCACTTGTGCTGGCGCAGCAAGATTGGTGATTTGTGAAGGGGGGAGTATTCTTCCTTGGCTGTGGACACTTCCTATGTGTTCCATAATCTGTGGGGTGATTGTTGGGGTAGCCTCTTCGCTTAGGGGTAGTGGTCCTTGTAGGCCTACTACCATGTCTGTGAGGAGTGGGAGTGTGTCTTCTTCTATTGGTGCGAGGGGCGTGGGTTCTGCTTTGTGGGCTTCTTCAGGGGTGTGCAGGCTAGTCGTGTCACTATCTGAGTCAGGGTCTATGATCGTTCTGGTGGAAAACGTGGGGGGTGGTCTTTGGTTGGCTGGGTGTTCTGGGTCTGTTAGTGCCCAATATCCCAGGCCTGTTTTGGTACAGACAGCTGAAGGGAGGTGAAATTCTCCCTTTGTTGCCCACTGAAGGGATTGGGTGTTTTGATGGATAATGTACCACTGGTTGTTCACGAAATCTACAAGTTTGTAGGTGTTCGAGGTGGTGTCTTGTGCTTTGTAAAGTCCTCCTCCTTCTACTAGGTGCCAAGTGGCTGTTCCTTTTATGCGCATGGGGAGGTCGTCGGTTGCTCTTGGGGTGGTGTGTACCCACTTCTTTGGGTTGGCCGGGATATCTAGTGTCTGTAACATGTTGCCATGTAGCCTGGCACTAGCTCTACGATAAGAGCTTCTAGTGCTATCCTATAGTAGCAAAGTGCATTGAGAATGGGTTGGTGACGACTCCGATATTGGGGGTATTCTCTGATGTAGTCTTCTCTTAAGGCAATCTCTGGGTTTATGTCTCCTAACTCTGCTTTGATTTCTTGTAGCGTTCTAACCAAGGCTAGCTCTTGTTCTAGCTTTGTGAGCGTTCTCCTGAACCTAGCTTCTTCTGTCACGTATTCTGTCCCTAGCATTGCTGGGTCTACTCGTTGTTGGGCTGGCGGCTCCTAACTTGCCTCTCCACGAGTTCCACTATCTGGGTTATTTGGAAGGTTATTCGTGGTATGAGGTTTGCCCTCTCATTCTCTTTGATCCATATTGCGATTCAGATTACTGGTATCCCGAGTGCGTCCAGGTGTGTTTCTATTGTGAGATGGTATAGTTGGAGTTCCCACTTGAGGGTTTCTAATCTCACTGCATTCTCAAAGAAGCTCTGGGTAAGCCTGACTTCTTTGTCAGTTGTGGGGGAAAATGTGAAGTTCTCTAGCGTATCTTCAGGTCCTGTGTATTTGTTCTAGGACTCCTGTTGCATTGTTGTGATGAACCAGGAATGTGAGATGGTCGCAGTAATGTTCGAGAAAGGCAATGGTATTGTGAAAGAATTGGTGTAGTTTAGGGTCTTCTCTCTTCAGGACTTCGAATAGTTCTAAGTTCGTTCTAACCCACTGGAGTTCTAGTGAAACTTGTGCGAGGGTGGCTCAGGGTTCGCTGATTAATTGTCTGTCGTATAGGGCTCTTCTCAACGTTGCCCTTGTGATAATGTCTCCTGGAGGATTTTGCTCAATTGTGATAGTGGCAGGTAGGCTCTTTACAGAAATATTCGTGTTCCACCAAGTGTGTGTGGGTGTAGTGCACCTTTTTTGTGATGTTGAATTCATGGAATTTATGGGTCATATATGGGGGGCCTCTCAACAATGTGCTGAGGTCTAAGCTTTGGTATTTGGGTCTCTGCTCTGGCTTCAACGAGAGCAGCCAACATAGGTCTTGTTTGTCCTGTCCTGCTATGATGGTACTCGTGGGATTTCTTTGTCCTTCACGGTCCTCTGTAATCATTTGTGTGTATTTGCGATAGTACATGTAGTACTTTTCCTTAGCACTCCAATACAAAAGGGGATTCAATGAAGTGAGGAGACTTTAGCTTTTGTCAAGGCTCAGAGGGGCCTTGCCTTCTACGTGAAGGACTTCTGCTTGCTAGGTTATCAAACTGTCTGCACAAGCCTCTAGGCTCTTGCCCAGTACAAATGATCAAGACCAATGTAAGCTCTTATGACAGCTCAGTTATAGAGAAGGGTGTCGCGCTAATGGATACACTCTATACTCAGATGCCTAGAGGGGTACACTGTGCTCAAATGAGACTAGGTTTGAGGTACAGTGGCTACAGGCAGGAGGGCTGACTTGAGGGAGCTTAGGGGAAGAGGGGGGGACTAAGTCTGATTGATAGACAAAGCTAAAGTCTGGGGGTACAGGGCTAAACTAGAGGTCCTTATATACCTTTAGGGGTGTGATGTGTGACAGGTAAGTCACACAGATACTGGGATATATCATAGATCAGCCGTGTAAGCAGGATTAGTACGAACCAGACTATTGGAGCAGGTGTAATCATGATGATGAAGTAGGTTTGTCATCATGATTTGTCAACAGAAAATGTCTTGTGATTATGTAACACATCAGGTGACTGTTATCATGTAAGTGGTCTGGGGTTTGAATCCTTCCAAGGGTGAGAAACTGTAACACTCACACACTTATTACAATGGCCCTATGTATAATGACAATGTTGTCATTAAAGGTTGTAGTATTATACACATTGCAAATGCGCATTTGCCCTAGGTATTGTGATAAAAGTGGTAGCTACCAGTGAATACAGTCAAACTGGCTGGATGATGTAACTAACCGCCTCCATAACCCCATTCCATTCAATGACAAACATCTCTGAACAATCTTTACAGCCCTTTCGGAAAGTAATGAGAATCACCTTTTTTTTTTTTTGTTTCCCACATGTAGATTTCCTTTTTAGGCCCCATTCAGCAACGCGAAATTTCACTTTCGAAATTTCCGGGAGTTTCCAGATGTGACTGATGTGACTTGCCCATATATGACAGTTTATGTTAGTCATCAGTGTGGGGTTTCAAAGCCTTTCCAATTCTGGCAGTGTTCAAATTTGCTATCTTATGCAAGCAATATTGGGCCCGATACCCAGGCTGAATAGATCAGCGGTTAGAACGTCTGACTACACATTCCCATCTTGGGAGTGCTCTGGGTTCGAATCCCCACCAGGCAATATTTTAAATTAACATGTAGCGCACTTTATAGTACACAAAATGATTACTTTACATTTATTTTGGAGAATTAATATGCAATCCAACAAAGTCAGAGAGCACATCACCCTTTTTTTGATTGACATTTGTTATCACAATCAGATCTAGTGATGAAGTGAGATTACATATGTGGGTTCTGAAATCTTATGTCATCTCACTTTTGGAGCTTTGTCACACAAGTCACATGTCCGAAAACTCCCAGAAATTTCGAAAGTGAAATTTCGTGTTGCCAAATGGGGCCAAAAAAGGAAATCTACATGTGGGAAACCAAAAAAAAAAAAAGGTGATTCTCATTACTTTTCGAAAGGGCTGTAAGCAAGAGTTCGAGAATGCCTTCCAAGACTCTGCAGTAGAACAAACAGCAGAAAGGCAACTAGCAAACATGAGGATGGGTGACAAAGAAATGATAGACAACTATTGCGCAAGATTCAAGATTCAAGTACAGAGAGCCAACCGTAACCCAGACAACAAAGAAACCATATACATATTCAGGAGTGGACTCCCTGGTGGACTAAACAAAGCAATCCATGACTACGTCACCTTAGCTCCCAATATGCTCCATGCCTGCATGACGGCTGCAAGAGCACACCACACTAAGTACCTAGAGTAGAAGATTCTCTATGGGAACAGATACAACAACTTCAGAGGAAGGAAGAAGGGAAACTTTGGCGACTGTGCCCAGAGATTCCAGCAAAGAGGCCAGATGGCAGGCAAGCCCATGGACGTGGACAACATGGAAGTTAACACCATGACCCCTGAAGAAAGAGACGACTGCCTAAAAAGAGGAGTGTGCTTCTTTTGGAAGAACTGTGGCCATAGGGCCAATGTGTGCTCAAAGAAGCAGAGAGGCAAGAACCAGCAAAGGCAGCAGACTAGCATCAATCAAGTGGCTGACCAAACTCAGACCAACCAGGTCACCACTACTCCCCAACAAAGCACCCCATCAGTGACTGCCCCAGCTGCTGTGGACCAAGATACAATCTGTAACACCATGAGGGGAATGCCCCAAGAGGAGCAAAGGGCACTTCTAGACCAAATGCTGAACGAAGAGGGTTTTTAAATCACTCAAACCCAACAGCCTGGGTGTGAGCAATAGAGCTATGTTGTGTCAGTAACTAGACTCAGAATGCAACAATTTTGAATGTCCTCTACAAATTGATGCGACAGATGGCCAAAGTAAAAACCCTCCTAGACAGTGGGGCTATGGAGAACCTCATAGACCTCAGAACTGCCAATGCCCTCCAAGTAGCCAAGCAAGCACTGCTCTCCCCATGAAGAGTCACCAACGTGGACAGATCAGCAAACGTAGCAGGTGCACTCACCCACTATTGCGAACTACAAATCAGACAAGGAGACCAAGATGTAGTTCACACATTCTTCATCACCAACCTAGGCACCAAATGAATCATTCTCGGATACCCATGGTTCAGGGACTTTGCCCCAAAGATCAATTGGGTAAGGCACACCCTAAAAGGGCCACAACCCTAGCTCGAAGCCAAGTGGTAAGAAAGAATGATCCGCCAACAACAAAACATCCTCGTTAACTGAATTATGACAGATGATGTGTACGAAGGAGATGTTATTTGGGCTACTGTAGTGTCAGGCCAACGCTTCTGTGGCTGTTTAGCTTCCTTATTTAGTATATGCTTAGTCAGGTTTGCCTTTACTGCAGTGGACGGAGTTTTGGGGCCTTCAGTCTCATCCTATCCACTGCAGGTCAGTAGTTTCTTATTCTTAGTCAATATACAGTCTCATCCTATCCACTGCAGTCCCCTTGGTCCTCAAGGGCCCTTCACAGTTCGATATCTGACAGGAGACGAAATCATCATCATCAGCAGAATGAAGATAGCTCAGCAGTGGGCACAAGAAGCACAAGAAAAGTAGAAGAACAAACCAACTGCGATGCTCCCACCTCAAAATCAAGATTTTGCAGATATATTCTTAGAAGAAAAGGCCAAACACTTTCCACCACCACAACCTGAGAATCATGCTATCAAACTCAAACCTGGGGTGCCAGACACCATTGACTACAAGGTGTTCTCACCCACACGTGTAGAAAGGGAAGCTATAGAAAAATGGATCAAAAAGAACGAAGATAAGAACTACATTGAAAGATCCAACTTGCCATGGTCTACGCCCTGGTTCTTCGTTAAGAAAAAGACTGGAGAACTCTGCCCCATCCAAGACTACCACGAAGTAAACAGACACATGGTGCAAGATGTCTACCCCATGCTGCGCATCGAACAAATAATGGAAGACCTTGCTGGCAAAGAGCTGTTCATGAAATTAGACATATGCTCAGAGTATCACAATGTCTGCATCAAAGAGGAAGACCACTGGAAGGCAGCGTTCAAGACCCACCTAGGACTATTCCACCCAAATGTTATGCTGTTTGAACTCACCAACTCCCCAGCCACCTTTCAGTGCCTCTCAGACAGAATGCTGAAGCCAGTAAAGGACAAGTACAGCCCAGATAAATGTCATGGCTACATGGACGACTACCTAATAGTGACCCACAATGACCCTGTGTTCTACCAAGAACTAGTCCGCTTCACCCTAGAACAAGTCCGCAAACAAGACCTCTACCTCAAACTGTCAAAATGTGAGTTTGAGCATATGGAGGTCGAATACCTGGAAGTGTACATCAAGGACGGGACAATCTGCATAGACCCGACCAAATGCAACAGCCTGAAAACCTGGCCCAGACAACTATCAACCGTCAAGGTTGTAAGAAGCACACTAGAAGTGCTGGGCTACCAGAGACAACTCATCCCAGGCTTCGCTCACATCGCCAAACCCCTATTGACCCTCTTAAAGAAGGATCAACTGTTTGTCTGGACACAAGAATGCACAGATGCACTGGACAAGCTAATCAAAATTGTCACTAGTGACCTGGTCCTCCACCGCCCAGACCATGACAAACAGTTTGAACTAGAAGTAGATGCCTCTCAATATGCAATAGGAGCAATACTATATCAGCACAATTAACAAGGGAGGCAACGCCCCATTGCGTACCACTCAGACACCTTAAATGAACAACAATGTGGCTGGGATATACACAATAGGGAATTATATGCAGTGGTGAAGGGGCTGAAGAACTGGCGACACCTGCTACTAGGAGCAAAGCATGAAGTCTTGGTCTTCACCAACCATGCAAACCTCCAATACTACAGACAACCCCAACACATAAACCGACACGTTGCCTGCTATATCCCCCAACTGGCAGAATACAACTATAAACTTATCCACAAGCTAGAAACACAGAACAAAGCCGATCACCTCTCCCGCTGACCAGACTATGACAATGGAAGGGGAGACAACAGAGACATCACTGTCCTACCAGACAATGTGTTCATATGATCAATCACACTCTCTACACTAGAAGACAAGGTCTTCTGCACACAAGAAGGGGCGAGAGACACACTCATCGCGTGGAAGAAACTTCACCTGTGAATCCACAAACACAACAGACTCTGGTACTGGGACAATCTACCCATTGTTGTGGAAGACAATGACCTAAGACTGGAGGTGCTTACCCAACACCATGATCACCCACTAGTGGGCCACCCTGGAATTTTCAAAACTCTACAACTCGTCATATGCAACTACTGGTGGCCTAACATCAAAATTTTTGTAAAGAACTACATACAAGGCTACGCAATCTGTCAAGCAACCAAGAGCTGCACAACCAGACCCAAAGTACCCATCTATCCCATCACCACCATAGAAGGAAGCAACCCCTTCAAAACAATAGCCATGGATCTAATTGTAGACCTACTGCTCTCCAATGGCTATGACTCAATCCTAACAATAACTGACCATGACTGCACTAAAATGGCCCTATTCCTACCATGCACGAAGAAGATAGACGCAGAAGGAATAGCCAAACTCTTTGTCCACCACATATTCCCCTACTATGGGGCCCCATGAAAGATTATCTCTGACTGAGACCCAAGATTTGCAGGGAAATTTGCAACAGAGCTCTGTCAAATCCTAAACATTGTGCAAAACATCAGTACCACCTACCACCCAGAGACAAACAGACAGTCTGAACGTACCAACCAATCTGTCACAGTTCCTAAGGACTGTTCGCATGACTTGTGCTTGTTTGTAGTGACTAACTTGAGACTAAGGTAGGCATCATGAGGATGCAACACCTTTATGTAAGCGTTCTAGGGTTAGAAATACCATCCTCAAGAAACCCTATCTCCTCAATCACAACTCATTTAAACCACATTTTAAATCCTAAGCTTAATAGTGTAGTCATATGGCTTTGTACCTCAGGCAGTATTTTTTTTAAACTTTATGATTTGAGTGAGGCATCACCAATTTATGCATTTTTATTGCAAATGGCTTATTTTCGTTAATGGATCTAATTTACACAATCTTCGAAAATAATTATGAAACATTTGGCAGTCCCAAAGTCACGTGACTTGCTTACTAATGTGCTAGAATACTGCTGCAAAATGAACCAAAAACTCCCCTAAATGCCCCCCACTGGCTGTGCATACTGTTCTCAAATCAAAAATCTTAAGAAGGGATATGCAAGATTGTTTCAGGAGCAAGAGGAAAGGATACAAGGTACAGGCCACACTACATCTTACCCTAGCTCACATATTAATGCCAAAGAAACCAGCTCATGATGCTGCAGACCCATTCTCAATTATGGAACCTGTTACTGATGCTACCAAAAGTGATATAGAAGACTCCTCAAGTGAATCCTCTGTTGAGATTGTTGAGGCAACAGCACTGGAACACTTCAGTGCCGTCCTTCAGCAAGCTTAGCAGCTTGCAATAGAAGCTGAAAATCATCAACGCACATCACGAAAACAGCCAATGCATTAACAAGAAGAGAACAGGGGGTCACAGAGCCCCGCAGCCATGCCAGTCGCGCTGCCGCCACTGCATGTCCTGGCCAGTCCCTGAGAAATTTCCGAAAACCAGAATGGAGGGCATTCAAATAGCCCCATAGCTACACCACATGTCCACGACAGTCCCCCAATTGCTAAACGAGAAGACGAGGGGGAACGACAGAGCTCTGTGCATGCACAATGAGGCCTGCACACCACTGCCGAGGGAGAGAGGGGGGGGTCTCTGCAGAGCCCCACAAATGCGCCACAAGTACTTGTCTGGCATCCAAACTGTTGCTGAAGAAGTCTCTACAGAAGGGGATGCACAGAGTGATGAAGAAAGTGATAAGGAGAAGGACCCACCGAACGCACTCCCACCCGATTACACGGCACAAGCGATCATCCAGAAAATGCTGGATGACCTTTGCTGCAGCCTCATTCCTAATGATTCAATGCCTCCAATGACCATGGATAATGCACTGGACCTCATTTGCGATTGGGCCATGTTGGTTACTGCACAAAGTCAGCTGAGTGTAGCACTCAAGAAAATAAAGACTGACCTTGTCATTCTTGGCTGGGTCATGGCCATGCTGGGACTTTTCAATATCTTCTTGAATGACCAGCTTTCTTTTTCATGGAAGCAAGCCTCATTGATTGTTGTAGCATCCAAAGGATGGGGGGAAGATTGTGTGTGTAAAATTCGAAAGTGGGTCCTTACCTATATCCGAACTGGTCAACTGCCATATCATGCATATTGTCACTCACAATTGTCCACCCTGGATGAAGAAGATGTTTTTCAAATGGTGCAGCTTGAGGTTCTGGATGTGGCCAAAGGGGGGAGGATCAAGGCAACCAATGTTGTTGACATTGTTGCAAGTGCACAGGTACAGGAAAAGTTCAGACAGATCGGGATTTGCAAACCATCGATCTCTGAAAGTACAGCTTGCAGGTGGCTTATAAGATTAGGGTGGAAATATGAAAAGCATTTGAATGGAATGTACATTGATAGCCATGAGTGTGCAGATGTTGTGGAATATCGGCATGCATTTGTCACGCGATGGGCAGAATATGAGCCGCATTTCCATATCGATAAGGACAGAAAGCCCCTTCCTCTCCCTCTTCCAACTGAGTGACCACTCCCATGCACCCAGCAACCTGCACACCTTGTCCTTGTCACACATGATGAGTCAGTTTTCTTTCAAAACAATACAAGACAGAATCATTGGGGCCATGGCAGCACAAATGGGACCCCAAGACCCAAGGGGGATGGGCAATCCCTCATGGTCTCTGATTTCTTAACCATGGAGTGGGGTCCCCTTCGTGATGAAGTGAGGTGTGTCATTCCCCTCTCTCTTCTCACATCATACTGACTTTGCTTGACAGTGAGGCCTGCATAATCTTCAGACTAGGCAAGCAGCGTGATGGATGGTTCAACTCGGACCATCTCCTTAAACAGGTCAATCAGGCCATCAATCTCTTTGATCACATGTCAAATGGACAGGCCCAGGGCTTGTTTATCTTTGACAATGCACCTTCTCATCAGAAGCGTGCTCTGGATGCGATATCAGCTCGCCACATGGTGAAAGGTGCGCCCATCTCTTTATCTTCCTGTGAATCGCTCATTGATTCTCTAGGCCCTAAATGTGGCTGGACCCACTATCCAAATGGACCACAGATGCACCCCGGTGTGTTGCCCAATGGCAATGCACAGCCATTTTACTTTCCCGATGACCACCCCACCGTGCCAGGGTGGTTTAAAGGTATGGTGATCATCATTCAAGAGTGGGGGCTCTGGCCAGAAGGATCTAAGGGGCTTAATGCCCAGTGCTATGGCTTCAATTGCCCCCCAGGATGCACTGATTGCTGCTGCCGCTGTCTCCTTTTTACTTCAGCCAGATTTCATTGCACAGAAGTCACTCCTGGAGGAACTTGTCGAATCTTATGGGCACATCTGCAACTTTTACCCCAAATACCATTGTGAGCTCAATTTTATTGAGCAATTCTAGGGTGCAGCGAAACTCCAATTTCAAAAGGCAAGCCGCATGGCGACCATTAAAGAGATGGAGCGCCTTGTTATCAATTGTCTTGATGATGTCCCCTTGGAGCAGATCCAACGGTAAGTCCTTACAATCTATGTTATCTTTCTCACTACTGGATGCTTTTTTAGATATGCAAATCGTTCCGCCCATTTCATCACCGCCTATCATGAAGGACTGTTGGGTTCACAAGCAGCTTAGGTGAACAAGAAGTATTATGGTCATCGAACACTGCCACCTGAGATGGTGGCAGCTGTGAAGAACAGCACTTAGAGACCCCATAGGGTGTATATACATGCTATAATATATACTAAATTGATGTTGCACGCCCTCTTAAATTTCCAAACGCTGAATCCCTTGAAATTTGGCACAGGTCACATGACCTACCGCTAGGGTTAGGCAGCTTACATAAAGGTGTTGCATCCTCATAACACCTACCTTAGACATATCCTCAGGGATACCTAGTCCTCGTCAAGCTTAGGCACTGGTTTTGCTCAAGGCTGATGCGTAGAGAAGGGTGTCGCACTGATGGATGCACTCTACTTCCAGTAATAAGGGAGGTCCGATGTTGTGGGTCTTGACTAGGCTGAAGGCAATCTAAGGGCAGTGGCTAGGAGAGAGGTCTTAAGGCAGTCAAGGAGCTTCTCAGTCAGAGGGGAGTCCTTTAGAGGAGGGGCAGGTAAGGGTGTAGGATTAAGAGACAAAGTGAAGTCTGGGGCGTTACAAGCTATCTAGGCTGGTCTTATATATCTCTAGGGGAGTGACTTGTGACATGTATGTCACAAGCTTACTAATATATCGTAGATCAGTATAATGCCAGACTTCATCTTTATTGCAGATCTCTGTAGCAGATCTATCCAAAGTATCTCCAAAGGGGATCTTCGAGGGGGCAATCTTCAAGGTAAGCTTAGAGGGTCATATCTGTATAGTAATGAGTTATGGTTTCTCACGGTCACATGCTTGGGTTAGTATCCCACGGTCACGTGTATGGGATGGTTCTTCAGTCTGAGTCAAGTGTCTTGCTTAAGTCAGAAATTCATAACACAATCACTGGAGCAATACCTGAGAATCTACACCAACTACAATCAAGATGACTGGGTGGACTGGCTCCCCACTGCTGCATTTGTACATAACTCCTGGCCCAGCACAACCATGGGAAAGACACTGTACAAGCCCCTCATAGGACACACACCCACGATTCCAGACTGACCAGTCACCTCCAGAGCACCTCTATTGAACTCACCCTGAAATGTGTAAGGGAACGTGCCCAATGACCAATCAGAGCTGCCTAGAACACTGTGAAGAGACTTGGTGATCACAAGAGGGGGCAACGGCATTACCACCCCTTCAAAGAAGGTGAGAAAGTCTGGCTAGAAGGAAAGAACCTTAAGACAACACACCCAACCACCAAGTTAGCTACAAGTGTCACAGGCCCTTCCTTGTAACCAAGGCACTGTCACCTGTTGTATTCAGACTCCAACTCCCCAAGGCATGGAAGATACATAACATCTTCCATGCATCCCTTCTCGCACCATACAAGGAGACGGAGGAACATGGCCCAAACTTCGAAGAACTACCACCTGACCATTTGCTCCCACTGTTCGCTATTCCACCATCAGAATCATCCTTGCCATTGCTGCACTGGAGGACCTTGAGCTCCATTCTGTGGACATCTCTCATGCCTATCTGAATGGCACGCTTGAGGAGGAGATCTACATGCAACAGCCTGAGGGATTTGAGGTTGGTGGACCAGACCATGTGTGTAGGTTGAGGAAGTCATTGTATGGATTGAAGCAAGCTGGTTGAGTTTGGAATCAGACCCTCTACTCTGTGCTCAAGTCTATGGGCTTCCAGCGTGTCCAATCCGACCATGGACTGTATATCTACCTCAGAGGCAATGTGCACATTCTAATGCCTGTCTTTGTGGATGATATCACCCTTGCATGCAAAGATGGTGCCCAGATTGACTCTGTCATCCAGGAGCTGTCCTCTCACTTCAAACTCCGTGATCTGGGAGCCACTACCCAACTCCTAGGCATGGAGATTCACAGAGACCGCTCCAATCGATCCCTTTCCCTCTCCCAGAGCCAGTTCATTGCCAACCTCCTCCAGGAGCATGGCTTGCATGATTGTAAGCCCGTGTCCACTCCTCTCAACCCTGGATCACGCCTTTCCACCTCCATGGCCCCTCAGAGCGATGCAGAAGCTGCTGAGATGCGCCGACCTCCCTACATCTCCATTGTTGGGTCCCTGATGTATCTGGCTGTCACCACAAGGCCAGACATTTCCTACTCTGCTGGAGTTCTTGCCAGATTCAACTCCAATCCTGGTCTTCAGCACTGGCAAGCAGTCAAGCGTGTTTTGCGCTATCTGAAGGGCAGAATGGACTATAAGCTTGTCTACCAGCCTTCTGACAGTCCAAAGCTGGTACTCATATGCAAAGCTGAGCATATCATAGGTAGAGTTCCAGCGGGTAGCGACATCATGAGGCATCATGCAGCTTTCAAGGGGTGTAGTTGAGTATATGTGTGAAGCAGCGTGTACGATTTGCTGTCCCCAGAAACACCTTGAGGATCATTGCAAGATGGTTGATCATGGCATCATTTGTGGATGCATTATCACATGTGATGGACAAAATCTGCATCTGGGAGGTGAGTAATGTTGTTATATGGTTTTTTGACCATTGCTTACCTTGTCTGTGATCCCAAAGTCTTCAAGAATAGCCACAAATGCAGCCACAAGGTTGACCCCACTATGTGAATGAGCTACCTCAACAACATCCAAGAGGAGGCAGATAGCTTTGCCAGCTTGCTCAAAATGGATGGTTATCGCAACATAGGCCTTGTAATTGTGCAATGTCCATGCATCCATCCCAAAGCTCAACAACCCCCTCATGTTCCTGTTTGATAAGTATTAGTTTTACTATGTATGTTGAATCTGACTATGAATTCACCTGAAGCATCGTCGCAACTCATTCATGAGTTATGTTAAACACAACCTTCACATCTCAAGCCACTGTATGCCACGAAGGTAAGTAATACTCCAGCCATCCTGATTTCATCAATAGCTTGAACCCATTGTCTTCAACAATGCTAAATGGTCTCATACTTTCCAAAACCCACTTGACAATTGCCATTCTTCCAGTTCAAGTCAATTGTCAATGTTTTCCAAGAACTAACCACTTGCTTACCTGGTCTCTGTCCTTGTGAGCTGGCGATGAGAATAAGTCACCTTTCCTTTCCCTGTTCTCTGAAATGTAGCAGTGATTGATCCATTTTTCATTGTAGCATCCTTTAAGGATCTTTGGACAGCCTTTAGGTCCTTTATATTGACCATGTTGGCCACTATTTCCTTACCCCAACAACTCTCTGCATGTCACTTTAGTCCGCTTGTCAATGCCTTGTCACCCTTATCAAGGTAACATCGAATTAACCATGGATTCTTTCCCCTTCCCTTACGGTGCTTTGCTGCACAGGTGAAGCTGTGTGCGCAGCGCCCATCAATATATGACACAATGACCTCAGGCCGAAAGAAGGCGTATACCGGAGATTGCCAGTCCTTTTGAAGCCACGCTAGAGGGTGTATTAATTCATCCCCACAAGGTAATTTGAGTCTTTCATGAAACTTGCCAAGTTCCTCCTCATATCTAATTTCTTGAACTTCAGCACCTTTGGCTTTCCCTTCATCATCACTGACAACACAAACGACCTCAGACTCAGAGTTACTGTCCAATTCTTCAAGGATCGAAGTCGTGTCTGGAGTGTTATCACCTGGATACTCGGAGATCACATCCGAGTCATCAGAGTCCATGCTGTCTGCTTCAGAAGGCATTTGGTGGCTCAGCATCTTTTGTTCTGTAGCTTGGGCTTGCTGTGGAGAAGGTTTTGTGGTTGCATGTAATGTGGCAGTGGTGGTGGAATTTTGCTGGGCAATTTGTAATGACAGGGCTCTTTGGCGTTTGACAACATCACAATGGACATTGTCTTTAGAAGTTAGTTTAGGATGTAGAGTACGCTTTCGTTTGGCAGGGATTTCAGACTGGCCTTCAGTCTGCATTACTGGAGGTGTGACACATGTTTGCAACTTTGCATAAAAACTAGAGACACTGTGTTTAATATGAAATTATTTAGTAAAACTTAATTACTGTAAATCTGTAACCAGCAACCCAAACCCGTGGTTATGGGCATGGGATTACTAAGAGCAGAGATTTGATAACCCATGCTCAAGCCTGCACAACCTGAACCTGTAGCCCATCACAGGGTTCCAAACCTGTGCTCAACACTACCTCACATCAATCCTCCATGGGTTCCACTGGTGTGTGATACTTTAAACGCTTGCTTTTTGACCCAGCGGCATTATGCCTTCACACCACCTCCTGCCACTGATTGAGCATCTGCGGGCATGGCCATTGGTGATCCATAATTGTGTTGTGGAGGGCTTTCTTAAGGCCAAGCTGATACATGACTTTCATCACTTCGAAATTATACTTGAAACTGACTGTGATTGTAAGATCATTAAAATCATTGGTGTAAGTGTTCAGATCATCTCCTTTCATTCGTATATTCATGAACTTAGTAAGTGTGTCTTTTTTTTTAGATGTGTTGGTGTAGCTTTCTTTCAACACTACTAGGAAGTTGTCCCACAGGACTTCTTTATTGGGATTTCCTCTGGCAGTTAGGTAGATTGCTGGACATGCGTTCACATCCACATTTCAACTTTTGGGCCTTTCATGAACATGAATAGGATCAAAATCCTATTGGCTAGGTTACTCATGACAGGGTTTCCTTGATTTAGCCATTAGTATGTGTTAAATTGATCAATGAATTTGTCTAGTTTTGTGTGGTCACCTTCAAAATATTCGGGTGGGGCACCAACAAGGCTGCTGGGATTTGCCATGGGAAGTAGGGCTAGGCTCTACAGCCCAGCAGGTTGTCCTCCCCCTGGTGCACTGCCTCTTGGCTGTCCACCTTCAGGTGGACTGCCACCACCACCACCACCTGGTGCACTGCCTCCTGCTGTGGTGCCATCAGCTGGTCCTCCTGCAGGAGGGGGACCTCCTCCTCTACATCTGCCTCCACCTCCACCTTCACTTCCACCACTTCCACTTGGTCTAGCAAATACTGCCATCCCTGCTGGTTGAGTCATTGTGGCAGAATAAAGATATGAGGGTGGTACAGATGCTTGACTAGTTTGATAGGTCAGTGGACTTGGAGTCCTTGGTCCCACTCCTTGTTTGGCAAGAATCGTGGCTTCTATTTATCATAGATGGCTGATTGGTGACAGGTTTCCACCCCATGGTGCTACTGGGGTTAGGTTGATTTGTTCCATGATTGTGACTTCAGTGTCGAAGGTGCGAGATTGAGGGCTTTGTGGGGCACTCAGCAACAGCACTGTTTCAGTCATTGTCACATTGTGTTGTTGTGTGATGTCATGTATTCCGTGAGATGGGGTTAGATTCACTGGTCAAGTAGTGTCAAAGAGTGCTGCTATTGCAGCTACTTGTTCATCAGTGGGTGATCCAGTAAGTAGGTCTATAGCTCTACTGAGATTTGATTCCTGAGGTTCTTGTGCCTGCAGTGGTTGGTTTGTTACTGTTCGTAGTCTTGACACAAGATCATCTGCAAGTGTATCAACTTGCATCTGGGTGGGTTCTGGTGTATCATGACGTTTCATAGATTCATCAAGTACTGTGAAACGATTATGATTTGTTCCTTTGCTACTATCAGAGTTTAGGGGTGTTGTTCGTAGGGTGGTGTAAGACATAAGTCTCAGTTTGTGTTAAGGTTCAAGTGGAACCTTTGCATGAAGTGTGCTTCAAGGGTTCTAGTTCAGATGAGACTTGGTAAATGACCAAGTCAAGAGCGTTTCAGATGATGAGGTTCTCTCAGATTTACACTTGTTTCTAGGCACTTAAAGATAGTGATAAATACTGACTTGGATTGCGAAAAAAAACTGAGACTTAGGGTCTCAGTGATTGTACTACAAGGTTTATATAGATAAATACAGATGAGAGTCTGAAAGGTTTCAGAGGGTTCCTATACTATATTGGACTGGACCATCGTCAGGACCGCTCAGTCATCAAGTCACAAAATGTCACACACAGGCCAAACAGCTAAGCCCAAGTTGATTCAAAGTCCGCTTTTGGAGGTGAGGGTGATGGTGTGCATGCTCAAGCGAGAAAAGTCCACATTGTATGAATTTATCTATGACATTCTATGTAATTACTACTGTAACGAATGACCATAAGGATGACTTGAATATGGGTAGTAATAGTGAGGCCTAGGATACTGATAACTCAAAAGGGGGTATTGGGGAGGTAAGATATGGGGAGGTGAGATAACTTGACTTAGAGGGCCTGGTGGCATCACAAGTTGTGGAGCCAGTGAAGATGGTTCAGATATCGGGGAAATAGGAACAATTTGGGATGTGGGTGTCGAAGCTTGACTCAGAGCACGTGGTGTGTGGTGATTTGGTTGGCATGAATTGAAGAGGCCAGAAAATTGGGAATTCTCAGCGAGACTGGGGTTGTCATGTCAGATATCGAGCTGTGAAGGGCCCTTGAGTCACAGAGGACCAAGGGGACTGCAGTGGAGAGAATGAGACTGATATTGAGCAAAGACAATGATAACAACTAACCTGCAGTGGAGAGAATGAGACTGAAGGCCCCAAAACTCCGTCCACTGCAGTAAAGGCAAACCTGACTAAGCATATACTGAATAAGGAAGCTAAATAGCCACAGAAGCGTTGGCCTGACACTACAGTAGCCCAAATAACATGTCAGTCAGATGTGCCTTGATACGGTCGCTAAGATCAGCGACTGTGCCCTTCTCAGGGATTTAAAGGGCCCATGCAAGTCCAACCAAGTCCTCCTTCAACTTGTAGGAAGGAAATGGCATGTCATAGGTTCGTGAGGATGCAGCTTCTACGATTTGGTGGTCATGATCTGTGGCTTCAATTGCCTTGGCTTGCTCTTTCTCCTTCTCCTCCTTCTCCTGTGCCTTGGCCAGTCGTTCTTCCTCAGCAAAATGTTCTTGGAGCTTGGGTGCAACGATGACTCATGCGCCCTTCTTGGTTGACCCCTGATTACACTTTTTGTTGGCATTATCCAACCGGGTATTTGCAGCCTTGATCATCTGTATGGCGAGAGTACAGTGTGAGCCAGCACTCTGCTGCAAGGCATGTGCTGTTTGCAGTTCATGCTGGAGTGCGTGATTTTGGCCTTGAATGTTCAACACGTGGCTGATGAGGTTGTCCTTCGATAGTCCCCGCAGCTTGTCAAGGGTCATTGCCAGAGCAGGGTCTTCTAAAGTAGAACAGAGAGATTGAGAGACAGAATGAGTTGTAGGCATTGACTTGGATGTCATAGCTAGCAGGGGGTCGGACTCGGAGGCGCTGTCCATTTCCAAATCTGAGTCTGATCTGCGCAATTCATTTTCATCAAGTGGCTGAGTGATGGCCCTGATGGGTTCCATTTCAGATGATCTCCCAATGCCCTCGCTGTCCTTGTTTTTGTCTTGTGATGCGTCTTGTTCTTGTTCATTGTTTCCCCCCCCATCTGTGTCAAATTCTGCCTCAGAGGGTGATGCCCCTGTGTCTGTTGGCTAATAGTCATCATCGAATTCCCAGTCGCTATCAGTATCCAAGTCGTTCGTCCAATCTGATCGGATTTCGACATCTGATGATGCAACAGTGTCAGGATAGGCCTTGGGGATGTGCGCTTTCGTTGAGAATGACTGGCTTGGTGCGTAGTCCTCGTCTGTGAAGGCATCTGGATTAAAAGGCCATATCTCTGCTTTTTTGAAGGAATCTTTGATTATCTCGTCCGTCATGAATGTGTCCCGAATGCTCATATATTCCTCGATCAAATTGTAGCAGTTAACCTGGGTATTTTTGTCTATGAGTCCATCCACATGTTTTTTCCAATTACTCTGTGTATGGTTGAACACTCCAACATCTAGAGGCTGGAGTTTATAGGTACATTTCGACAGGAAGCACATCATGATGAACTTGTAGTCCCCCTGATTCTCATAGATTGCTGCCTTTATGGCTCGACACTCATGGCTGTCATGACTGTCTATCAACAGGAGGATCGGTTTCGAAGGGTCTTTGGTGGCGGCAATTGCAGCGGGGATGAAAACTGTCGCTACCCAGGAAGCAGCAATTTCTTGGTCAGTTCAGCCTGAATCTGAGTATGCGACACTAACAATATTTATTTAGTCATTGCGGTGTGCGCATCGTGATCAGATCTTACCAGCCAACATTTCTAACCTCCCTTATGTCTGGATAAGGACCCTTTGTGAGGACAAATGAGGTAGGTGCAACAGCTCCTGCTGCTGAGACGCATTCGAGGACTGTTGCAAGCTCCAGATTATCACTCTGGAGCTTGTAGCGATGCTTGCGTTTTTTTCAAGAAGAAGAACTTTCTCTGGCCCTGTTTCCGTCCACCACCGAGTTGGATGCCTTTTTTGTCCATGTTCCAAATCTGCATAGCTGGTATGCCTCCATATTCGTCATGAATAACAGCAAGCTTTTTGAAATAGCTATGAATGGTAGGTCTGTTGAAATTCTTGCCACGCGCTGGATCAAGCCTGCTTGCCTTAGCCATGGTGAGTTTGTCACTGTGGCGCTTGACAAAGTGCTTATACCAGGATGGGCCTGGTATCTTCTGACAGAGGTCGTATACCATCAATCGAAGGGTGGTTACATTAAGTGGCCGCCCTTGCATGGCTAAGAGATCCACCCATTGTAGCAAAACCTCCTCTTGTGCATTTGTGAGTAAACGGCAATTTTCAATTTCAGCTTCTCGACTCTGATGTGCTCCACAAAATCTATCCCCTAGTGTTGTCCGCCGCACCTGGAAATCGATGGTAGGTTAGTGGCGTTGCGTCACAAAGTACCAGACTGACTTACCCCTACAGCCTTTGCAGCTTGACTAATATTTGTGTATTTTTCAGTGTGCAGGCCTTCAACACCAAGTTGTAATTTGCTCTCGTAATGTGGGTCATTGTGGCTACAGTGGTGGCGATGAGGGGGCATGCAGTATCAGTTGCGCCAGTCTGACGCAGCATCAGCGCTGCCAACTGGCTTGTTCAATAGACACTTGTAATTAAACTCCAACATGCTGTCCTACCGGCATTGGGAATCACGCGTGACATTAGCCCTAAATTTTACATTTGCTCTACCTTGCTTGTGTGAAGAAAAATTGTATGGTACACATAATAGTAGTTGTCTAGAGTACATGTTCAAAATTTGGTGGTGATTGAGTGAGTATTTGTTAAGGTTCCAAGTGGGACCTTTGAGTGAAGTGCTCCTAACGCTAACTTTCGACTTACGGTTCAAGGTAGTGAAGACTTTGCAAGCGGCAAAGTCAAACTCGCTTTAGATGAAGAGGGATCTCTCAGATATAACTTAGTTTCAACGCAATAGTTCTGACTGTGTCAAACAGACTTGGTATTGTGAAACAAAACTGAGACTTAAAGTCCCAGTAGTCGCCTCAATGTGACTTAAATACATAATGACATCATAGCCGAAAGTAAATAAGCGAACGCAAGGTAGAGCCACGACACAGCTCCGCAGCCATAGGGGCTGTGGACAACTTTGTACTGCTTTTCTGTTCTTGCAGGATCAGACGCGAATCAGCAAGTCACACTGCAGGCATTTTACGATATATTCAGTGAATATATTGTAATGTAATTGTAAAAAGCCAATCTGATTGGCTACAGAAAGTCTATTTATGATTAAATTACCATATATCCAGTGAATATATTGCAAAATGCCCACAGTGTCATCGCGTAGCTGTCCATCAGACTGCTTGAGGCAGTGCGGTGCTAAATAAGTCCGATCAAAGAAGCAGTGACATACAGTGATCAGTGAGGGAAAGGGGCATATGTAGGGAGGCGAGATCGATCGTGAGATCGATCAGATGTCCATCCAAACACGAGGCATTGACGTAAGAAATGAAAAGAGGACATACGGAAGAGACGGTCCAGCACACGCGATGAGGAAGTGTATGCGTCGCCTGTGACCATAACAGTATTTGTTGAGTTATTCAAAAAATAAAAAATGTGATGACTGAGTGGCCCTGACAATGGTCCGGTCCAATATAGTAGGTTCCTCCCACTGCTTGCGCCTTCCAGAGGCCTGTAGAACAGCATGGAAAGTTATAGAACTTTCCAGTCAAGTCCAATCTCAATATGGTAATAATGAGTCATCAATCCATAAATAGGTAGTCACATCACAAAGGTCACAGCTTAGGGCTGCACATAAAGTCTGTTATCAAAGCAATAAGTAGCATCACAGGATCATAACAGTCTGAGCCAGTTCCAGAAATGCATTGAACACAAGGACACTTGGTGAAGAGGTGCATACTTTTGGCTTAGCTTGTGAAACAGGGCTTATAGCAGTGCAGGTAAATGGACTGCCAAGGAGAAATCATGTCTTACAGAGATTGTCCAAAGCCTAGGATGGATAGGCACATCATTCCAGTCACCATGTATTCCCTGAACTGACATAGCAAGGCTGATGGATTACAAGTGGATGTCCACCCAGTGCCACAACAAATGGTATGCACCAACCCAATGCCCCACAATATTTTCTATCTTATGTTCACAGGTATGACTACATAGTGCCAGCAATGTTAAATGAGGGCAAAATGTGTCACTGGAGTGTTGCTAATACCCTCATTCTAGTCCACAAGTAAGTGCTTGGGCAACTTAGGTCTACTCAATCTTACTTATTTTGCAGCATCACATCCTTAGATTTTGACAGAGAAGAGCACATAGAATGGTACTCTGCCAGATGAGAAATGGGACTACTGGACTATTCATAAGCTTCAACAGAGGTGGGGTCAGCTCAAGACTGCCATCACCTATAAAGGAGCAACTCATCGTCATGGGTCAGTTTCTCTCTTCACTGGCTGCTTAACTCTGACACAATTCAAGTGATTGTCCAGCAACTGCTGGAAAAATACCCCCCCCCCACTCTATAACAGACTTATTTTTTGGACACAATTTTTTGGACAGGTAGATACCATAATGTTTATACTGCATTATATGATATAAAATGTATTTAGCATGATTTGTATTGCCCACTGATGGGCTTAAATTATCTTGCAAGACAGTAGCTGTATCTGTTTCTCCTTTAGAGAGAGAGAAAGTGGCCTAGTCATCTTTGGTGGGGTACTAAGGGAGTCAAACTTCCGCTTTTTGGACATCAAGGAACCAGAGGAGGTACTGCTATGGTGAGTCTCCAGATTTTTTGTAATTTGGAGTTAATCTCTTCTTATATACCATGTAAGGCCTTTTAGAGTTTTACCATCTCATCAGTATAAGGGAAGGTCATTGAATCACTGAGGGTTCCCCTTAGATCAAATAACATGGGTAAGATGTTCTTGATGCCCAAGTTGATGTACTGATTTTACATACCTGCAGTAGATCCTCAAAGTCCCATGTGGCAAGTTTCTTTATCACTGATGTGTTTGAGTTGAAAACATGGATGGTATCATGGCCAAATGTGGGTACCTGACAATATCTAACTTGCAGAGTGAGCATGCAGAAGGATAAGATCTGATTGTACTACACCTTTCATTCAGTGTCTGCATAGACGTGCCACCATTTGTGTATAGGATCCTCATCAGATGTGTGAAGATTGATCTCCACACACCCAACTCAAACTCGTGCATGAGATCCAGGACAAATATCTTGTAAAAGTCGAATCCATGCTGATATAGACGTTGGGAGAATGTGTTCTGAAAGGATGTGATTATTGTGATATACTTAGCTCAATGTCATGTATGATACATACCCAGTTGGGAACTGCTGATGTTGGGCCGAATATGGCCTTGAATCTCTTTGCATTAACGCAATCTCCAGACTTGTAGATCCTTTTGCATGAACATTCTAAATGCTGCTGCCTTGCTTCACTGTCTTGCCTAGCCTTGTCACATCATTGCTTCATATTGAGTTTGGTACCCATAAGTGGGATCTGATCCTTTTCGATGAGACAATGGGGACAAGGACAGTGGCCCATCAATTTGATTGTGGCCAGTAAGACTCTGTATACTGATGTATCAGTGTGATTGCAGAAATTCATACAGCAAGTTACTTTTCTGGATAGTCTGTAGAATATGTAAATATGCATGGATAGACACGACGAACAACACCATTGGCACATTTGATTGCCATCCCATGGACATAGGCATGCACAAATTGATCGTCAAGAAGGAGCCCCCACATGGATTGCATCAGGTCACACTTTAGAAAGGTTAGCGTGGCTGCAGATGCAGCCTTGCCAAAATACGAGGTGTATATGTCTTGAGTCTTATCAGGTAGCTGTAGAAGGTTGTCAGTATGTCTAAGGACCCAAGTGACAAATACTTACTGAGGGTATGTATGCAACATGATGCACGGCCAACGAAGTCAGTTTCACGTGGTGGTACTTTGAACAATTGCTAAGATAGAGATATAGTGGCCAGAGGGATGCCATCCCAAAGCTGGCCAAGTGTGTTGAGTTGGACCAGAGCATCATAGCTGCGATTACTTTCTCAAGTTCACAGCCAAGCTCTCTCAGTTGTGCTGTTAGATTATCATGCACATTCAGGAAGGCATCCATGTTGTATAGCTCCATGAACAGATGTACAGGGGTGGCGTTGGGATCATCAGGGTTGTGCCAATATAACTTGAAAGGATGTAGATGGAGGTATTTCTTATTGCTCTTGGTGAAAGCTGACTTTAATACATCAGTCAGACTTCGGTACAAGATACCTTCAATTTCTAACGCTGGCGCCACATCCTCAGATGGGTTCTTGTATTTGTCTCCTGGGAGGCATAGGATGACTTTACCTGTTTTCCAGCCATCTTGGATTGTGGTGTCACCCTCGTATGAGTCTCTGCGTTGATTCTCATGTTGCAAGCTGAACCTGCCATTCAAGCCATCTCCACATAGATCTTGCGGGTTGAATCCCTCTGCAAGAATGACATTATTCACAAGATCATCCACCTGGGCAGCCAACTTTGAGTTGCTGCCATTGTGAACCCACTGCATAAGCCACAACATAGTTGCATTATGAAATGGACCATGATCATTATCAGACTCTAGACTAGGATGATCGAACAGGGAGTTCAGACTTTGAAGTGAGTCTGGATCGTAAGAGGGTTGAGTTGAGTAGATGTGGAAGACACCAAAGTCGTCTGGTTTGGTCTCATATGTAGCACACACTTCGGAATCAGTTTCAGGAGTTTCGAGAGTTGGCTCCCAATTGGAAATGGCATGCGAATCAGAGTTGAGGGAAGGAACACATGGAGGATGGGGGGGGAGATGCAGTAGCTGAACTGGCAATAAAGGCATGAAATCGGTGAATTGTCAGGGGAACTGTCAGATATGACCAGATGATGTTGATGGGGGGATAAACAGGTCTTCTGATAGCTTTGGTGCTGGCACTATGATATTGATGGGCTCCTGCACAAATGGCTAACTTTGCAGTAGAACCATTGTTAATGACTTACTGCTTCATAATCATTCTCTTGTCTTTCTGATTGTTGATCCTCACCAACGTCTTTTCCCTTTTGGCACGTCAGCTTTGAGGCTTTGTCTCGCTTATATAGTGCTCAACTGAGTTCAACCATTTGGCTATCTAGCATTGAACAATGTGGGTGATGGAGCGACATCCCTTGCCCATTCTTGAACTTTTGTGAACATCCTGGGCACTGAATGGCTAAATCCATGATGAAGAGTTTCAAATTATAAACAGACCCTGTTGAGTGTCGAGCTTTATATGTCAGAGCCTTGATTACATTTCTCCCATACCATGACACTAAGACTGAATCAGTATATATTCACCATATATAAAGAGTGACTTACCTTCCTATATAGTAAGCGCAATTCAAACTGAGAAGACGTACCATGTGTGGATCACACTCTTACTAGTCCATCTTGACCATGTGCTATTGTCCATCTGATTGCGACAGTATAGAATACAACAAAGTCCTTATGATACTCTAAGATCCTCTAATATGGCGAGGTGCTTGCTAGGGAGATCCATATCGAGTGATACTGTTCCTGACCCAAAATGTACAGCAAACAAACCATTCTCCTTCTTGCAAATTATAGTACCCAAGCTGCCAAATAAATCACATATTCTACTTATGGCTACCACTTCACTGCCTTCCTTTGGGTTCCATGGATCCAGGTACTTGGGATCGATGCTGATCTGTTTGACCCTTGGACCATTGACTACCGAGACAATAGGGTCATTCACAGTAGCCATTATTTTGCTCATTAATTTGGCCATTCTCATGATTCCCACCAGCTATCCTTACTTTTTTTTTCTGTTCTCATCCCTTTATTGCCACCATTGATAAGAACAGAAGCAAAAAGTAAGGAAAACTGATGGGAATCATGAGAATGGCCAAATTAATGAGCAAAATAATGGCTACTGTGAAACCCCCTAATAGGGTTGTTCACTGTAGCCATTATTTGGCTCATTAATCTGGCCATTCTCATGATTCCCACCAGTTTTTCTTACTTTTTTCTTCAATTCTTATCCCTTAATTGCCACCATTGATGAGAACAGAAGAACAAAGTAAGGATAACTGATGGGAATCATAAGAATGGCCAAATTAATGAGCTAAATAATGGCTACTATGAAACGCCCTAATGACTTGTCCCTCTCCAGGCAGAATCTTGCATTGACAGTCAGGTACCAATCTGGCTGTCTTGTTCCTATACTCGGACAACTCCTCATGGGAGCCCACGCCACAGATGGTAAACAGTATCCTCTTCGTTTGAAGAAGTGTGTGGGTTGCCAGGAAAAATATCCAATGATCTAATGGACATGTCAACTTTCATTGAATTGGCAATAAGACACTAAATAACTTACATGTCTTAGAGCCCTCTGGTTCTGGTGTGAGCCTCTCCAAGTTAACAGGGGCACCAGATGATGGAGTGGTAGGGTGAGAGGGGGAGGGTGGTCTTGCAGGTTCTGTCGCAGATCTTATCTCCACAGATCTACACGTAAGAGAGGTCGTAGATCAAAAGAGACGCACACATGTACACAACTGTGAGATTGTTCCATGAAATGTTGTGCCATGCCGAACTCTGGGAGACCAGATGAGAGTCGAGTTTGACTGTCCTGAAAGTTGGGCAGGTATCTTTGACAAAGCCATAGTAACCCTTGAAGGGGCCGCGCATGATTATGACTTGCTTGCCAACCATGGTATCGTTTAAATGGTTCTCTAGCAATGAGGGTCCTTGTATAGCGCAGACATTGAGCTGTTGTGTATTGATCATATACTATATCAAGACGTCAGTGATGTTCTTCACAAGTCCATTACTTACCTCGCCCACGATACGTTCATCCCTTATGCGTGCTGTATTATTGATCATCTGTATGATGATCCCATGCCACTTCTGCAATTGAACCTCGCTATCTATACAGAACTCGACCCAGGTTCCTACCCAAAAGTTTACCTGCTGAAGCAGAGGATTGTAAAATTCTACTAGGTCCATTAAAATTGTAATCTACTAGCCTGTCAGTAGTATCACTATGAGGTTGAAGCATGTCACTCACCTCTTCAACCAGGTTAGAACAGACATAAATGAGTATTTGATCGGTATCGTTGACTGATAAGACAATCCCGTTTGAGTCCATCCAGTGGGCCTTAACATTGTCCCCTGGACAATAATGCGGTGCTAGAGAGTTGAGAAGGACATGAGGCATCACCTGGAGGGTATCTCCTCGCTTCGGGATGATATAGGCACCATTGTTAATGATTTCATTTATGAAACCTACGAGTCCTTTAAGTTCACCTTGTTCAACCTTCACTCTTTGCTGGGCTTGCAGGGAAGCTTGGGCAAAGCAGTGTTGCCACAGTGCGAATGAGGGTCACTCTAAGGCTGTGGAAAAAATTGGAAGAGTGGATGAAGGGTTGTGCTTGATGTTGAGAAGGGTTGATGAGTAGGGTGCCATAAGCAAGCGGGACCCATATGTTTGATTCTGGAATGTGAACTTGTCATGTGAAATGTTCTGGACCTTTTTGGGGCCCCATTCATGTCAAACTTCAGTCTCGGACCACAGACATGGGGTGGGTCTGATGGGCCGCTTCCTCTTTCCGTGACTCACCTTGTGCTGTTTGCTCTTGGTGGCAATCTGAGGGATGAGCGCAATGGTAATGTCCAAGTCGGATGAGTCGTGATGCTTACACACAAACCCAACATCATTGCGATAAAGTCTGTACTTTACCCGCACCCAAGTACCTTCTTTGATGGTACAGAACATTGGGTTGCGACTAGTGAGCAACACAATATGCTGCTCAAAGCTGATGACCTGTGAATTGCGGTGGGGGAAGATTGTAACCAATTTGCCAATGGCCTGTTTTGTAGCAGGATAACTACCTTCCATGAATATATGGCCCAGAATCCCATCTTGAGCAAAAACTGAAGCAATATCCAGGTCCAGCAATCCAAGTGTCCACCTGCAGAAAATTTGCCAAACAAGACGCATCTCATACCTGATCTAGAATGCATTAGGCCCTGTTTGGCAACTGTGATTATTTCAACAATCTTTAACAATCAATATTGATTGTTGTGTTTTATTGGTTGTTTGGTTGTTGTTGTGGTGTTGTAAGCAGGCATGTCTGACAATCCTGTCACAAAAGTCACATACTTAGGCCCTGTTT